>PVJS01042435.1:0-17515 GCA_004027185.1 Glis glis | reverse complement strand
GGTCTGAGGCATCTTTACTGATCTTTTGTCTTGAAGATCGATCTAGTGGTGTGAGAGGTGTGTTGAAGTCTCCCAATATTATTGTATTGGGGTCTATGTGTGATTTAATGTCACGAAGGGTTTCTCTTATGAAAGTGGCTGCACCTATGTTTGGGGCATAAATGTTGGCTATTGTTATATCCTCTTGCTGGATTGTTCCCTTTACCAGTAAGAAATGACCTTCTTTGTCTCTTCTGATAAGTTTAGGTTTGAAGTCTAATTTGTCTGATATTATAATTGCTACTCCTGCTTGTTTTCGAGTTCCATTAGCATGGATTACCTTGCTCCACCCCTTCACCTTTAGTTTGTGCACAACTTTACTTAGAAGGTGTGTTTCTTGCAGGCAGCATATAGATGAATTGTGATTTTTAGTCCATTTTGCCACCTTATGTCTTTTGATTGGGGAGTTGAGGCAGTTTATATTCAGTGTGATTATTGAGAGAGGAGTTTTAATTCCTAACATTTTGAGATTTAATTTCTGTTTGAGGTAGTGTTTGTTCTTTGCCTAATTGTTTGTTTGATGGAAATTATTGTTTCTTTTGTTCTGGTGTTTCCTTATTTTTTCTTCTTTGTAATTAATCTCTTTGAACATTTTCTCTTGTGCTGGTTTGGAAGACAAAGTCTTTTAGCTTCTGTTTGTCATGGAAGGTTTTTATTTCTCCATCAAATTTGATAGATATATTTGCTGGGTAGACAAATCTTGGCTGGAGGTTGTTTTCTTTCAGAGTTTGGAATATGTCACTCCAGTCTTTCCTGGCTTTCGTGACTTGATTTGGAAGGTCGGGAGTGATTCTTGTTGATTTGCCTCTGAATGTTACTTGCTCTTTTGCTTTTGCTGCCTTTAAGATTCTCTCCTTGGCCTCTACTTTGGTCAATTTGATTATTATGTGGCGTGGTGAGCCTCTTCTCTGATCTTGTCTATAAGAGGTTCTATATGTTTCCTGTACCTGTGGATCGACCTCCTTTTCTATGTTTGGATAATTTTCTAATATTACTTCTCTGAATAGATTATTGATTCCTTTAGTTTCAGCTTCTAATCCCTCTTCTATGCCTATTATTCTTAGGTTTGCTCTTTAAGACTGGCTGAGTTCTCTTCAATGTCCAATTCATGCTATCGAATTGTTTTTTCTAATTTATATACTATGTGTTCATTTTTGGAGAGGTCATCAGAGTGAGATTCTGTTTTCCATGTGGTCTAGTCTATTGTTGATGGTCTGTATTGATGCCTCCATTTCAATTATTGCATCCTTCACTTCATTCAGAGCTTCTTTTTGATTCCTGCTTATTTGCTCCTTCATTTCTATCAGGCTCTCTCTGAATTCTTTTCAGAAATCCTGTATCATTTCCTCTTTTGAAGTTCTGAATTGTCCTTCTGGCAATCTTTGCACTTCTGAGTTGTCGGGTTCTGTTGTGGGATTGTGGGGGCTCATTGTTTCTTTGCTATTCTTCCTTTTCATGGTTTCAGGTTTCTTATGTTTATACCTTTGTTGCTTTTGGTAGCTCTTCCTCTCTCACTTTGTAGGTATCCTATGTCAAATCCCTCTCCCTGGAAGTAGATAGTTGCTACTAAGTGAGCCTTAAAGGTGAGTGGCCTTTACTAAGTGGTTATTCCCACTTGCTCAGTATAATGTCCATTTGCAGGCCAAATTCTTGGTCTCCTTCAGTGATTGGTACCCTTGCTTGGTGCCTCTCACTACCTGTGCATGGGACCAGTGCCGCTATTGCCCCTCTCTCTGCAAGCGTGGGTCTCCATGGTTTCCACTTGGGCTGTCCCTATGTCTCTATCTACACCTATGATAGGAGTCACCAGCAGGGAGCACCGGGCTTGTGTTTCTCTTTGCCTACACAAGTAGTGGTTGTTGCTTTGCCCCAATTCTGTGTAAACACAGAACTCCACGTTTTCCACTGGAAGGGCTGGTTTGGTCCAATTTTCCCCAGGTACCACAGCTGTATGTCCTGTGGCGATCCCCGGGGACTCTTTAAGGGTGCTGCGACCTGCGGACTGCAAGTCTGTTCCACCCAAATGTCACCAGGGATTGTCTGTTTATCCACGTGTCTACCGCGTCCCACAGCAGACTCCACTCCCGCCTCTGCTGGGGCAATCTACACTGTCTCAGACTGTGAGTCCCTGTGGCCATGCTGGGTCGTCTACCCCTGGGGCGGTTAGTTGACTTATGGTCTTGTTGAGCACTGCTCTTAATCTCTGGGGTGGGGTGTGGGCTCAGCCGCTGACGCAGGTTCCGGTCAGACCTCCGGGTCCTGGGGACTCTACTGATTGTGGATCTAACTGCTGCTCGCTTTTGTCACTGATGCTCTGCAGTGCTGGTTTTATAAGAGCTCCCTATCTTCTTTGTTGGTGGCCTGCAGAAGCTGCAATGCTGGTAGCCGTCAGTGAGGATTGACCAACATGGCGCCACTGCTGCTTCTGTTAACGCAGCAGTTCAGGTCTGTGTCGCGCATGGTGCAAGTCACTGCTTGCCTTTACTGCTGCTATTCTGCAGCTGCTGGATGCACAGCAGGTCACTGGCATCTCCATTGGTCTTGTGTGGAAGCCACAATGCTGGTTGCAGCCGGTAAAGGCCTGCCGAGATGGCACCGCTGCAGCCACTGTAGCCACCACCGTTTGGTCTCTTGAGTGTGGACCGAGCCACTGCTTGCTTTCATCTCTGCTGAACTGCAGCTGTTGAACTTCCAACAAGTCTCTGGCTTCTTTGCCGGTGGCGTGTGGAAGCCGCAATGCCGGTAGCGGCCAGTGCAGTCTGGCTAAGATGGCACCGCCGCCGTCCCTTAGATAAGGCACTTGGAGCTTTTTACTTTCCTCTGTTTTGTCTTGTGGCTTTGATTCCATCACATTTCAAACTTTTCGTTGTTTGCTTCAAGTTTGTGTTTCCTTTCTTCTGTGGAGAGGTTGCTTTCAAAGAGAATGAGATGTGCATCTCCAAGATATTTGTAATTTTAAAGGCCTTGCTCTAGATTATAAATGTGTCATTTTCCCAGATAATCAGGATCAGAACATGGTTGTGAGCAATGACATAGCATTGGCCTGTCTGGCCCCCAATAACAGATTCAGAGAGAATAAATGGACAGATAAAAGTTTATAAGCAGAATAGGTATACCTGAGTGTCATAATTACATTTTTTCACCTAAATGATATAAAATGTGTACCTCAAATAAAAATGAAAGTTATACAACAGACTATCTAGCATATAGATTTTTCCCAGTTTTATTAATTAGCTTGCCATACATATTTATAATGCTCTAGTTTTATCTGTTAATACTATGATACTATTACATCTAAGATATTTTAAATTACTTTATATTAGATGTTTAATTTTACAATTTTGTATGCTTTATAATGCACATCACATATTAATGCAGTCATGTAGGGAGTGATATAAATTGTTGTATCAATAGTGATAATGTGACCAGAAAAATATTGGGGACCACTGATAAAGGAAGATAATATAACAAGGTCAACTAAAAAGCAACATAAAATATGACTGTAATAATTAATTTAACAATGTTTCTGCTCCCTTTCTGGAGAGTAATTCTTAGTATTTGGTTTTACTTCTATCACCATGAGAAGGTTCATATTTAGACAGACCATATGATAATTTTTTCTAAGAATCATACAGTTCACTATTCATACCAATTCACTAATTCTAGTAGCTTATTATTTCTTACATATAGATTTTCCATAACATAACTTTCTTCCCGATAACAGATTAAAGAAAGATGTATTTCTGTCAATCTTAAGCAAAACATTTTTGCCCCTTCTAATTTGTATTTTCCCCTTACATTTCAAACTAATTGATTCTTGAGTCCCAACTATGTTGAGTATAGCATTATGTAGCATTAATTTCACAATGTGACAAAAAATAAATATGCAACATGACATAACACTAAAATTATTGTAAGCTATTTGTCACATCAATGTCATCTGGTTTTAAGGAGTCAAAAATTACATGTGTCATACTTCTAGAAAATGTTATTAATAAAACAAAAACTAAAAATCATAGTTCATAAATCTTTTTAAGTATTGACCTGCTTTTTATACACTGAGAAATCTAATAAGGATTATGTAATGATTTTCCATTAAATCCAAGCCCATTAATTAACAAACTAATCATCTTTCTGTCCCTACAGATTTTCCTACTATGGAAATTTAATACAAATGGAATTATAAAACAGAGGGTCTTCTTCAACTGGCTCTTTTCAGTTAGCATGTTTAAAAGATTCATCCCTGTATCAATATGTGATTACATTTTATGTTTGTATACTTTTCAATTATATACACATAAAATATTTTAAAATTTATTCATCAGTTGATGAACATTTAGATTATTTCCACTTTGACTATTATACATGGTGCTGCAGTGTTCATTTGTGTACATATTAGTGTGCAGACATATTTCTTTTTCTAGGAATGGGTTTTCATGTGCATTTGTAAGTTTTCTTCAAGAATAAGTTCATTCAGATCCTTTGTTGGTTTTTTAAAATTGGGATATTATCTTTCTTTTGTTTGTGGGGGGGGTACTAGGGATTGAACCCAGGGGCCCCACGCCCTATTTTTTCTTTAAGTTTAAAACAGGGTCTCACTAATTTGTAGAGGGCCGCATGTTGCTGAGGCTGGCCACAAACATGTGTTACTTCTGTCTCAGCACCCCAAGTACTGGGATTACAAGCATGCACCACCATTCCTGGCTGGTGTATTATCTTAATTAATGAGTTGTAAGGTTTCTTCATAAGTCCTTGTTTTGGTCAATGTTCTCACTGCTGTACTCTAAAACAACTGACCAGACAACTTAGAGGAAGGAAGATTTATTTGCTCATAGTTTTTGGAGATTTCAAGATTCCATCTATGTCAGACCTAGTCTGCAGATCTCAGAGCATGGAAGCAGGAAGGAGAGAAAGAGAAAGAGGAAGGGTTCTGCTCTCACATCATGGAGGCCAGAATCAAGAGAGCAAGCCAGCAGCAAGGGGATTCAAAGACAAAAGCCAAGTCCCTAAGGCCACACCTCAGTGACACGCCTTCTCCAGCCACACCCTACCAGCCTAGGTTACCACCCAGTAAATCCATTACAATGACTTTATCTACTAATGAGATTACAAGCCTCATGGCTCAATTATATCAACTCTGAACATTAATACTTGAGCTCTTCAGGGGACATTCTATATCTAACCACAGCAGTTCTACTTACCAGTTATTTACCCAATACATAATTTGCAGATATTTTCTCTATTCTGTGGGTTGCTTTTTCACTTTGCCCTTAAAGAAAAGGCTTTTAATTTTTATAAAGTTCTATATGTCTATTTTGGTTCTTTTGTCATATTTATATTTGTGTCATATCTAAGACCCCATATTTTAACCCATGTTAACAAAGATTTACTCCCATGTCTTTGCCAAAGAAGCAGGTAAGATTTTCATAGGAATTGTGTTGAATCTGTGCATCAATTTGGGAATTATTTCATTGTTAATCAAATTAAATATCAAATGTCCCAATCCCTGACTGTTGGAGATCTTTCCATTTAGTCCTTGCATTTTCCTACCCAGCCTGCTTTGTTTCCTTCCCACCTCTTACTGCTCTCCAGAACTTTAAAGTCATAAGTCAATGACAAACTGCACTTTGTTATAGCACAGTGTCTCACTGTAAGATCTGGGAATAGCTAGCAAGATGACAAGTTGAAAAGATTGTCTTCTCACCTTAGTGAAGGTCTACCATCTGGAATCTGCTTTGCCTTCTGGTACAACTCAGTAGCATACATTTTCACCTGTTTCAGATCTGAGCTTGTTTTTCTTTTTCCTTTTCCTGTACTGGGGATTGAGCCCAGGGTCATTCTACCTCTGAATTACACCACCAGCCCTTTTTCTCTTTTACTTTAAAACAGAATTTTGCTAAATTGCTGAGGGTATCACTAAGTTCCTGAAGTCTTGAACCTGCAATCCTCCTGTTTCTACCACCATGCCTGGATCTGAGGTTATTTTTAACTTTGGCCTATTGTTCTCAGGTTGACATCTGAAAGCTAATCTCTAATTTAATTATTCATTCTTTCCTTAAATATACTTTTTAAGTCCAGTCTTTGGCTAACACATTATTGAAATGTTGACTGTAATCTTCCTGTCTGGTGTTTTATTCTCTGGTGAATAACAGTGACATGCATCACTTTTTTTGTTCCTCATAAATAAAAAATACTAATGAATATATAATTTAGAGCACAAAATCCATATTTATAACACATTAATGTGTCCTCTAACCATAGACAATGTATGTTTTATCAAGATTCATACAACAATGAATTCAATTTGCTGTTAAATAATTTATCTAAAGAAAGTCTTTACATAGGAGTTTTTTAAACACTACATGGCATGAATAAAGACTGTCTCTTCATCAGAATTCCTTTTACAAATTTCTAATTGAATTTGATGTTATTTGAATTTATGTTTTCTGACCTTCAATCCCCCTTGGACTTCTGAGAATGCAACTGCCTCTCTGTCAAAGGTCTATCAGGCACCAGTTGTGGTTGCAGGCAATGAGATCCCCAGGATGAAGAAAATATGTGGAGCCACCATCCAGAGGAGAAAAAACAGCAAATAGCAACTTTATTCACAGATCTGTTCCTTATATAGGGTTCTGGGAAAAAGGTGTATGTCCGTGTCAGTGTGACGTGTACATTGGTGTTACATTTTGCTTAGTCATTGCACATGCATGTTACACTTAGTCATTGCACATAACTATATGCAATGTGCTCACACCCACTACTGTGCAGGAGGCGTATGTAATTATGGGTGCTTGGAGTCATGTCATCACTAATAGCTTGTAATCTCTCTGGGCCCCCACACTCTACCCTCTACATGGTGACAGTGAGCAACTTGACCCAGAGAGCATTATATTGGGCCCAAAGACTGAAAGAGCCCTTTGGGACATATTTAAAGCTTCTACAACATGTTGGGCTAAGGCTTCCACCTGTAGCTCTACATCTATAGTACCACCCCTGGAACAAACAAAGCTAACATAGGTTTTGGGGCAATCATCCAGCAATTTGATTGGCCACAGACTAGTTCACCTGTTATATACAAAAAAGGTGCTATGCTTACAAGCTCTACATGTTCCCCTATTAACCAGCCCCACCCATTTTTATAGCATATCGCAACAAGTGGGGGGCATAATTATTATTTCAGAGCAACAAGTCCTCTATTACATAGTGTCACTCATCCCATTCTGGGCTGCTGTCATTCCAAGTTCACAAAGTAATCCAGTTGTCTGCAGTAGTGGGGGCAATTCACTACCAGAGGCCTTTGGTTGCCTACACTAGTAGCTTAGTGCAGACCCAGCAATGGGAGGTGTTTTGCAGCCTCACAATGGTGTGTGCCCAGGAAAGCAGGCTGTTCCCTGGCATTAACCTGGACAGTAGGACGGGGCATAAAGAGACCTTTATAGGTATGTCCTTCCCTTCTGGGAGGATGCAGGCAACATGCTCATCTTTCAGACATTCTCTATAGAATACAGAATATGACCTGTTTGCCTTCCCAAAAGCATGCCTCTTGCCTGTAGTGGAAGCATTACCCATACCAGGCAGGGCCAGGCATCTATCCAAGGGTCCAGTTGCAATTCAGCCTTCTGTCCCAGGCCCCTTGGTTCCAGGAGTGCAACTCATGGCTTCTGCACACAGCATGACCACTCCTGGACATCTTGTCACCCTGGGGCCAAAGGTTTATGTGCAGGGAGTAATAAGTCTTCTCCCCTCACCTCTGATTGCACCTGGGAGTCTTCCAAGTTCCCTATCACCTTCAAAGTGCAGAGCATTCCTGCTATTACCTTATCTAAGGGTGCATGTCCAATGTGGTGAGGTTGCTCATTTAAAAGCCACACTTCCATGGGCCCTTGTTCATGCCACCTTTTCCAATGGGGGGGGCAAGGCCTTCAGCTACTCCTTCAGGAGTCCATTAAATTGTTCAATCATTTGGCTGCTTTGGGCTGGACTTGTGCTTAGAGCATCGGCAATGTCATTACTGGATGTCTGTAAAGGGCTATACTTTACAAATAAATGATATATAACAGCCCAGTAATGATTTATAATAGCTCTTTCCTGGAGGTTCCATTTCCACAGGTCCTCCTACCTATCCTTACCTCACAGCGGGTGGTGCCAAATCAACAAGTCTTGTGCTGCCCATCGGGGCATACAATGTTAGTCCTCGGTAGACTTCCCAGCTGTCTGTGCAAGGGCCCAGTTTCCTTTATGAGAACTAACCAGACTGCCTGGAGCTCAGCCCATTGGCTGGAGCATCTAGCACTAGTTTTATACCAAAAGGTTTCCATGGTGGGCTGTAAAGCCACAGCTGCCCATGTGGGCAGCTGCCCATGATAGAGGTCATCCGATACCACACTTCCATAGGCATTGGGGCTTTCCCTTCCTCATAGGAACTTGGGGCATTTCCCACTTCCATGGCTTTCAAGGGGGCTGTTACTTGGAACTGTACTGGCCTTGGCAAGGTGTGTTGAGACGATGGGCTACTAGAAAACTGTGTTTGTTGCTCTAAGTATGCACCCCACTTTGCCAGAGTGGACATGTGGGCTATCCCTGTCCAGGGGGTCTGAGTCCAGGACCTCAGCCAACCTTCAATAGAGTGGCTGGTCTGCACCATCACTGACCTAATACCTGTAATGCGTTCACAAGCTAAGAAGTCAGCATATATAGCCTCTGCCCCTTTCCATAGCTGTGACCAAAATCTAACTAGGCTATTACTAGCACTGTGTTTCTGGCATAACCCCTAAAGATCCAAATACTTCTGTAACTGTCTGACCATTTCTGGTCTGTCTCTGCTTTGCGCATCACCTGTTTTACAGTTCACATTCTATCACTGCTTTGGGTATCACCTGTTTGACTGTTCCCTGGACCTTTACTTCATTGACAGCCCACCCCCATTCCTGGAGAGAGGCTTGGAGGCTGCATGAAGCAGCTTCTAACTTTGTAAGAGAATTGGAGATTAGCATAACATCATCGATACAATGGTACAACTGTACAGACCCAGGCTTCCTCCAAGAAGCCAAATCCTGTGGCACTCTACCTGGACACATCTCAGGCTTCTGCCAAGTCTACAATGTAATGGAACTGTCCTAGTTCATGTGACAGGTGATCCATCAGTTCTGAAATGTTGGGTACCACTGCATGCAAAGGTGGTGTCACTTTATTTAGCTTCCAATAGTCCACTTTCATGAACCAGGAACCATCAGGTTTTCACACTGGCCACACGGGAGAATTGAATGGGCTATGAGTCCGGCAAATAAGACTTGTCTTTTCTTGCTTTAGTATCATTTGTCCAATTTCTTCATGTGATAGTCTTTATCACACGCACCCACAGTCAGAATTCTCCAATAGTTGTCTGCACAGCCAATCCCTGTAACACGTCCACCCCCAGGATATATCAGCTATGGGGAATATATACATATCATATTGCTTAGGAGGCAAACGTCCAATTCTCAAAATCAGTGGGACACGTTGAACTGTCACATTGCATGGGGACCAGTAAATAGTCAATTCCACATTTGCCTCAAGTCAGCCGGTTTCCCCTCCAACCGGGTATCCCAGCCAAGTTTCTAGTCTATGTACGCTAGAACGTGCAGCTCCAGCACTTTTATTTTATTTTTATTTTTATTTTTTTGCAGTACTAGGGGCATTCTACATCCGAGCTCCACCCCCAGCCCTATTTTTATTCTTTATTTTGAAACAGGGTCTCACTAAGCTGTGGAGGGCCTCACTAAGTAGCTGAGGCTGGCCATGAACCCGGATCCTCCAGTCTCAGCCTCCTTATTACTGGAATTACAAGCATGCATCACCATGCCCGGCTGCTCCACCACTTTTAAAGCCTTCCAGACTTCTTCTGGCTGGGGATGAACTTTGTCCCATTCAGGTTGGAGAAATGCGATGTCCCAGTCAGCTGACATGGTCCACACCACCAGATATTTGATACCAGGAGCTGCAGGGAGGCCAGGGACCACATTCCCTCCACCCTGGATTGTTCCTCCAGAAGCTGCTCCTCCGGAGAGGTACTAGGAGTACTCACCAAATCCTGCCAACTACACCAATTGTCAGGGACCCAGTCAGGGACCAGCTGTGGTTGTAGGGGTGAGATCCCCAGCTGGGAAGAAAGCACGTGGAGCTACCATCTAGAGGAGATTGAATAGCAAACAGCAACTTTCTTCACAGACCCATCTCTTATATAGGGTTCCAGACAAAGTGGTACATGTCCATGTGGCGTGACATGCGCATGTGTGTTACACTTTGCTTAGTCATTGCACATGTGTGTTACACTTAGTCATTGCACATAACTATATGCAATGTGCATTGTGTGCACAGCAGTGAGGGAGGTGTGCACTTCTGCAGCTGTATGGGGTTATGCCATCACTGCCAGCCTGCACTCCCACTGGGCCCCCACACACTCTCAAACTAGTGGAACACAGAAAAAATATAGTTTGTGTCAAGTATAGTACAACCTTAATACTTACTCTAAAATACAAACCTGAAAGAGATTATGTAATACTGGCATGTTTACATTCAGATGATCTGATACCATAAAACATTAGGGACTCCAGAAAATTAAAAAAAATGAAATTGTTGACTAGCAGATGGTTGGAGCATTAAATCCTGGTGATATCCACATATTTTGCTAACTGTTCTAAATAGATTCCTTCTGCAAAGAGGAAGCAGTAAGATGCTGATTGCCTGCCTTATCTTTGCTTGCCTTGAATCATGCTTTCAAAAGAAAACTATCTTTTTAACTATAATTGATAATGCATTATGTAATTTACTGATACAGTGAACATGCAGAAAATATTTGTTTAATTTGGAATGTGGGGACTGCTGAGCATGGCCCAGTTAGTGTAGCAAAGCCAAACTCTTTTACTTTTGTTGAAACTACGCATTCCACACTCAAATCCAAACTTCAGCACCCATTTTCAATGTAACTGTTCAACCATATGTCACATCCTTTGTTAGTGGAGTTCTATTAATCACAGTTTTGATTTCTGTTTATAAAAACAAGGTCTTTGCAATGCCTCATATACATATTAACTTGTGCGGTGGGTATTTCATAATGGTAATTCATTTTCCTTTTTTTTGCAGAAGTTGAGCATGCTGTTCAATGGCATTGATCAATGGTTGCAGGCTTTCTACATTCTTACCCAATAAATGAAGATATGGTGTTAAATGTTCTCTGTGTGCATATTCACACATGTGTATATGAAATTACTCATATTTTCATATAATTCTGAGTCATCAATAGTCCTATTTATGCTGACCTTCTCTTTAACTTATATAGCCAAATATCTAAAGGAAGTTTCTTCAGATTTGTCTTAAATATTTCCATCATATTAATATGTTAAGTCATAGCATTTAGGTTATCAGTAATCAGCAAAGTATAAAACAACTCATCCAAATCTGTCAAATCAGTTAACTCATCCAAATCTGTCAATACAACTTATAAATGGTGACATTCACTGTTTCATCTTATTTTAATATCTAAACCCTTTCCCCTGGCAAATAATTCCTCATGATTTGAATTTATATCCCTAACTCTTCCTTTTTTATCTTCCTGACTCACACTTTGATCATATTTGGCAAGCTAGAATAATAACTGAATTTAATAACTATTTCTCCAAGGAATATGTATTCTCTTCTTTGTATTCTGCATTTTATATAAATATCACATTTTGTTTTCTAAGAGGGCTGGATTATAAACACTATGGAGTCAGCGACATCTAAAACATTTTTTCAATTAATAAGATTTAAGACAGTGTCACAATAGAGGGCACACAGTAAGGGCTATTCTGTGACATAATTTCACCATGAGATATCTTTATTATGTAAAGTTTGTAGATATGGACAATTGACCATTTTTACAGAAATGAGAAATTTGAAATATTTACAAATAAAATATGCTTCAAGTGACAAATTCCCTTAGATAAAGATCATTTGGCAATGAATTTTACTCTGCTTACTAAAAAAAGATTGTACCCCCAAATCAGAATCTTTTGAGCAATAGCTGAATTCAAATCTCATAGTGTGTGCATTTTCAATATGACCTGAGAAAATTAACATCTCTGAATCAAGTTTCTTAGTTTCTAAAGAAATAAGCATTCTATTTAGTTGTTATGACAAGTAAAACATGTGAAACACCTTGCTGCTTGGTAAATTATGAATGACTTTCCTCCACTACTTTCAATAGAGAACCAAATATTATTCATGTGAGTAAGCAGTTATTTTGCAGGAGTAACCAGTTTATAGTATAAAGAAGCCAGGAGAGAGTTCTTCCACTACATGTACTTCATAGTTTTCCTCAAGCTATTCTTTTTAACTGAGAATAGAATGAGCAACTAAAGAAACAATTCAAAGTTAGACCTGCGATGATATAAGCCCTGGAAAATTTATTTGTTCATCCTGGACTCCAAATTTTTTATTAATAAATGCATAGCTTAGATAAGACCATCTGTAATAGTCCTTCTATCCAAAGAGTTCACATAGTCAATACAGTGGGCAGATGTGCAAAGAAACTATACCAATTTCCAGTCAATACAATAGCCAGAAAAACATCTGAATAGTTAATATTAATCCAGGCTATTACAATGATACATCAAGTATAGGAACTATATCAGTATAATTTGTCTGATATAATAAAATACCACAGACTGTGGCATAAACAATTGATTTTTTTTCACAGTTCTGGAAGGTATAAATCCAAGCCCAGGGTGCTAAAACAATGGGTTTCTTGTGAAGACTCTCTTCCTGGATTATAAATGGCCACATTCTTGCTGTATCCTCACATGCCTGTTCCACTACACTTGCACAGAGAAAGAGCAAGAGATTGCTGGTGTCTCTTCCTATTTTTATAAAGGTAACAGTGCAAACCCATTAAGGTTCTACCTCATGACCTCATTTAATCCTAATTGGGTCCTAACTCCTTCAAGGGCTTGTCTCCAAATAGTCCAATAGTTAAGGCTTCAAAATATGAATGGGGGGCACAATTCATCCTAACAGAGGATATGGCTAAAGTAGATGAAAGGAGAACATATGGTCTAAAGGAGGCTTCTAATTATTCCATCAATCTATCTATCTCTCCATTCATCTGTGAATATATTCATGTATATGTGTGTGTATGTGTGTATACATATATATATATATCCTAAGTATATATGTATACATATGTATGTATGTATGTATATGTATGTATATATATATGTATATGCATTTATATATATGTATATATGTATATATATATGTATGTATGTATGTATGTGTATATATAAACATATATGAGTGTGTGTTTTTATTATCACTCCCTCCCTTGGGATGTCCATGAACCATGAACACTAGATTTTTTCTTCTCCAAGGCAGGTCATAAAAACTCTACCCTTCCCCTGCCTTTATGTCTTAGAGCTAGCCATAAAGATATTTCCTGAGCCACTCTCATCAGTGAGTAGGTCATAAAACACTCCTCATTCCATAGGGGTTCTGTTACATGCCCAGGAAGAAGGAATGATGCATGGAGAAGCTAAGACCCACACAAGGCAGATGATTTCCCCACCCAGTCTATCACCCATTCACATTTCTACATACTCCTCCATGCTCCAGTCAGGCTCATGTAATGAAGTCTCCACAAAACCCAAAAGGACAGTTCTCTACAAACTTCCAATATTGGTAAAAGTGAATTTATAATATTGCATAAATAAGAGCCAAATAAGGTTGTCCTCAATTTCTAAAAAATATCTAAGTTCCTTTGGCTACATGTTACTTTCCTGTGGTAGATTTAGTGGTATAATGTTGATTTTGATTTGTCCTTTCTGACTATGATCCAGGAATCCAGATATGCTCAGATACAATGTCGATGCATATATAAAATGAAGACAGAATGAAATAAGTGATAATAATCTGAACTACATATTTTAGAGATTAAAAAGAAAGTGAAAATGGTATTTGATATTTTTATGAGAAAACTTTTCAAAGGAAGTTTGAATGTTAAAGATACTTGATCATATTATTTGGAAGCAATGAGGAAAATCATTTTTACATCAACTGTAGGAGAAGTATCCTAGAATAGGAAAAATTATAAAAATCCTAAAAATCTCTGGGCCAGGAATGCACCTTAGTAATTTAGGGTAGATAAATGGGGATTTATCTCTTCTACGTGATTAACCTTCTGCATGTGTCCTGTGTGCCCAACCTGACCTTGTCCCCCAATCCTTTTATATCTTACCTTCTTCAATTTTTCATACATTATTTATCAAACCTTCCTTATGAAGCTGGGTGTGGTCACGCATGCTTGTAATTCCAGTACTTAGGAGGCTGAGACCGGAGGATCCAGGTTCGCGGCCAGCCTCAGCTACTTAGTGAGGCCCTCCACAACTTAGTGAGACCCTGTTTCAAAATAGAGAATAAAAAACTAGGAAGAATAAAAACTATGGAAGTTGCCTATAATTTATCTGGGAAAAAATATCCCTTGGTGCTTACTAGTGAATCCAGTGGACTACCTTTAAAGTTTAGGAGCTGGAAGATGGAGTATTACATTCTAAGTGAAGTCACTTGTCTGACAGATGTGTCCTTTGATCCTTTGCTCCCTTTCTTTGAGAGGAGTTACGGTGAAGTACTGAGTATATATGAGTACAATCTGTCTCTCACCCTCTTCCTCTCCATTTCTTCCAGTTCACTTCATCTTTCTTTGTAAAATGGACTTCGGAGAGCCCAAGAGCATTTCAGGCCTTTTGTGTGTGTGTATTTTAAATCAAAGAGACTGCCAGTCAGCAAGAAGTTAGGGATCACAGGAAGAGAAGCTCCCTGGTCTGAGGTGTAACCTTCTGTCTTCTTTTTCAAAAGAGATAATTGACCCTCTCTATAAGTCCGTGCTTATGTCCTATATGCAGAGGTGTCATGGGCTTTGAAATCACAGCATGTTCAATAGAAAATGCCTCTTTTACTATCTATAGCAACTACTAGAATATCAGTAGGATTGTCAGTTTAATCCTTATGATCAAAACAATACCTTCTAAGAGTATATATTGTTTTTCCCTTAGTAGATGAAAGGAAATGTTAAGAGACATAATGGAATATAGATCTTATATAATATAAATATAAAGTGTGATGCTCTTACTATTTATTCAGTTCTATTGTTTCTGAAAATTTTTCACATTCACTATGTAAGGAAATAATGAATGCTAAGAGGAAAGATGTGTCAAACTTGTAGAAATACTATACACATATCAAATTATCATATTGTATTCCATAAATATGTACAACTAAAATAATTAATCTAAAAAAGAAATAGCTGAACACAGAAATAACTCCGAGGAGAGAATCATGAAATCAGATTTTGGACAGAAATTAGAGCAAATGTGGTTGAAAAAAAGAATATGCAATGATAAAAGCTATATTGATTTGTGATTCTATTTGAAGCTTAAATCCATGTTAAATCTCCTCCCACCATAAGAAGGAGGAGAGACGTTACAAAAGAAGAGATTGTTGGTGATTACAGATTTAGCTGGTGTGCTGTGAGGACCTATGAAATGGAGCTTACTGATGTTTCAGGAAGATATTGGAAATATGCATCAGTATTTGAATAGCACATTTTGTCAAGTGTGAGTCTAATTGTCTTTCAGGATTGCTGAGTGACTGAGAGGAAGAAAATGTATGTTAGAACATCTAAAAAAAAGAGTTGACATATAGTACTGATTAATAATAGTAGCCAATTTCTTATGTTGGTATTGTTAGTATGAAAACAAGTTTTCATTTTGATTAAACAATCTCTATGCTTAAAAGCTACAAAAATACAACCTACAAAATAACATTAAAAGAGAAAAAAAGCAGAATGATAGAGCAGCTTGCCTTCTAGAAATTTTTAAATTTCAGCAAAGAGGACGTGGGGGCTGATTGTTGTGCACATGAATGTGTGTATGTGTGTGTGAGACAGGAAATCAGCTGTATGCAGTATCAGGGGAGAAAGGTTAAGTTGGGCAGTAGCCCTGAGATGTTTAATGATATGAGAGAATTTTATTTGTCTAGAACATTATTCCTCTGTGATGGAACTTTAAAAATGGGAATCCTGCCCCCATCCCTAGGGGATTTTTTTACAGATATTTTGAAGAAAAATGTTTCATTAAGAATATTTCTCCCATAATGGGTTAAAAGAATGGAAAAACATGCCAGAAGGTTGACAGGGAGTAGACTTGGTAGGTCAACTCAAGCTACATTTGAGTAAGTTTCTTCCTTGTATTATTAATACAGCCCTCATTGATTGAAAAGCCCTATATAAACTATTCTCAAAGTAGCATTGCATACAAAAGGACATTGACCGTTGCCAGCCAGCAATAAAGAGTAAGGTTTAAAAGGAATCCCAAACCTTCATCTATACAAAACTTTAAGTTAAGGAATTTTAATGAGTAATTTATTTACATGTTTTTAAAACTTTTTACTTTCTTCATCCTAAAGCACACACTTAGGCCAAAGATTCAAACTCTCTAAATTCCCCTTATTTTCTTTCTTTTTACCTAATATTTGTAACATTTTCCCATGCTTCCATCCCCCTATGACTTCCTCTTTTGGTTTTCTCAGCTCTTTCTTTAAAAAGTTAATTTTTTCTTTTTTTATGTTCATTTATTGGTGCATTGTAATTATACATTTTGATATATGTCAGGGTATCAACATCATACAACATACAATATCATACATGCACACATTGCACATTTAGCCCTCCCTCCAATCCCACCCTATTCCCTCCCCCTTCCCTCCCTTTCATGCTCCGGATAGTGATTGAGTCTTACAGGTTTGTGTATGTACATCATGTGTGTTGCCCTCCACCCCCCTCCTAACTCCCTCAGTTAGGTCACCTTCTTTGTCCATCTAAAGATTTCTTCTTCATCCCTTCTAAGTCCCTCCTAAGTCCCTTTCTATGTAGCTCCCACAGATTAGGGGGACATCTGATTTTTTACTCTTAGTGACTTACTAATATCACTTAGCATAATGTTTTCTAGTTCTCACCATTTCCCTGCAAATGATGTGATTTTGTTCTTTGTGGCTGCGTAAAATTCCATTGTGTACATACCCATAGTTTAGTGACCCATTCATCTGTTGATGAAAAGACCTCTACAAGGAAAATTAAAAAACATTGAAAAAATAAATTGAAGAAGATCTTAGAAGATGGAAAGATCTCCCATGCTCTTGGGTAGCAGAATAAACATCATCAAAATGGTCATTCTCCCAAAAGTGCTCTACAGATTCAATGCAATACCCATTAAATTACCAAAGTCATTCTTCACTGACATAGAAAAATCTGTCCTTAAATTCATTTGGAACAAAAAACCCAGAATAGCCAAAGTAGTTCTCAGCAACAAGAACCATGCAGAAGGCATCACAATACCTGACTTCAAACTATACTACACAGCCCTAGTAATAAAAACAGCATGGTATTGGCACAAAAGCAGACACATAGACC
>PVJS01042434.1:0-17517 GCA_004027185.1 Glis glis | reverse complement strand
CAGGCATGGTGGCGCACGCTTGTAATCCCAGTACTTTGGGAGGCGGAGATCGGAGGATCTGGGTTCGCAGCCAGCCTCAGCTCGCGCACGCTCTCTCTCTCTCTCTCTCCCTGTCTCTCTCTCTCTCTCTTTACCTAGTGAGGCCCTCCACAACTTCGTGAGACCCGGTCTCAAAATAAAGTATAAAAAAAAATAGGACGGGGGCGTAGCGCGGAGGTAGAACACCCCTGTGTTCAATCCCTGGTACTGCAAATAAATAAATAAATAAATAAATAAAATAAAATAAAATAAAATAAAATAGGGCTGGGGGTGTAGCTCAAAGGTAGAATGCCCCTGAGTTCAATCCCCAGTATCACACACACACACAAAGAATCAACTTCTTTTTCTTTGCTTAAATGTATATATATTAGTTTAGTTGTAGCCAAAAGAATACTACCAGTAACAGTTTATACACTGAGTTTGTTTCAGGCTCTACATATCTACCCAACAACTATGTGTAAGTATTATTTTTTGTACCTATTTTATTGAGAAAAAGATTAAAGAAGTTAGCTAAGATCATCCAGTTTATATCCTAAGTGTGCAGCAAGAACCTGGGCCCAGACAACCTGGCTCCCAAGGCTGTGCTCCTAACCAATTCATTATACTGTTGTGTGTGTGTGTGTGTGTGTGTGTGTGTGTGAGTGTGTGTTTTTTTACTGGGGATAGAACCCAGGGGCATTCCACCTCTGAGCTATACTTTTCTTATTTTGAAACAGGGCCTCACGAAGTTGCAAAGGGACGCACTAAGCTGCTGAGGTTGCTGAGGCTGGCCGGCGGACCTGTGATCCTCTTGTCTCAGCCTCCCGAGTACTGGGATTACAAGCGTGCGCCACCACATCTGGCTCTATGTTGGCTTTCAAGAGCAGTGTCATTAGAACATCAGCTCCATAAGGGGGATATCTGTTTAGTTTGCTGCCGTGCTTTCTGATTCTTAGGAAAGGCATGCAGGTGGGGGGGGGAACAAAGATGGTGGTGGCTCACGGGTACGTAAACCAAAGGTGTCGACCTCTACAGAATCCTAAAGCCTGAAAAAAAGAACTTACTCAGAAAACCCTTTCCACTTCAGTAGATACTCCACTTGCCCCTTGACCACGCGCCTGTCTAGCACCTTCTCCACGACATACTCCTCCTCATCCTCTGAAGAAGAACTGTCGGCTGTCCTCTTGGTTTTCTTTCCCATGTCTCACGCAGCTCCACCTGAAGTGACTAAGGCCACCGGGTTCCTGCAAAGGGGAAGGATGAAAGCGTTACAATCCTTATGAGGATTAAAAACTTTGTCTCTTCTTGATGGGATGAGGGGGGTAACACAAAGTTGCCAGATATCTTTTTTCCTGAGTGTATAATCATTCTAGAGTCTTAAGAATTTAAGCCGGGCATGGTGGCGCATGTTTGTAATCCTAGTATTTGGGAGGCTGAGACAGGAGGATCGCAGGTTCGAGGACAGCCTCAGCAATTTCTTCTTCTTCTTTTTTTTTTTTCAGTACTGGGGATTGAACCCAGGGGCCTTCCACCTCTGAGCTGCACTCCCAGCCCCATTTTTTATTCTTTATTTTGAAACAGGGTCTCACCAAGTTGCAGAGGGCCTCATTAAGTAGCTGTGATCCTTCTGTCTCAAACTCCCAAGTACTGGGATTACAAGCATGTGCCACCACGCCCGGCTGCTCAGCAATTTATTCTTTTATTTTGAAACAGAGTCTCAGTAAATTGCTGAGGCTGGCCACGAACCTGTGATCCTCCTATCTCAGGCTCCCAAGTACTGGGATTACAAACGTGTGCCACCACACCCAGCTCAGCCTCAGCAATTTAGTGAGGCTCTCAGCAACCTATTGAGACCCTGTTTCCAAAAAGAAATAAAATAGGGCTGGAGGGTGTAGCATGGAGGTATAATGCCTCTGGGTACAATTCCCAGTACCCCCCCCAAATTTATTTAAAAATGGATCAGCCGGGCATGGTGGCACATGCCTCTAATACCAGTACTTGGAAGGCTGACACAGGAGGATCACAGGTTCAAGGATAGCCCCAGCAAGCAACCAGACTCTTAGAAACCTAGTGAAACAGTTTCAAAACAAAAAAAAACTGAGCTGGGGGTGTAGCCTGGAGGTAGAATGCCCCTGGATTCAATCCCTAGTACCAAAAAAAAGGAGGGGGGTCAATCCTCATTTCCCCAACTACAACTTTCTCTTCAACTAATAAGATCAAAATTAGAAGCCGGACATGGTGGTGCACACTTGTAATCCCAGTACTAGGGAGGCTGAGAGAGTAGGATCACAGGTCCAAGGATAGTCTCAGCATCTCAGCAAGTAGTGAGACTCTTATCAACCTAGTGAGACCCTGTTTCCAAATAAAAATAAAATAGGGCTGGGGGTGTAGCTCAGAGGTAGAATGCCTCTGGGTTCAATCCCCAGTGCCACACACACACACACAAAAAATAAAAATTAGTAGATGGTAAAATTGTCTAACTCCTCCAATTTCATATTCCCCAACTCCTGGCTACTTTTCTAACAATTTACCAGCCAGGAACTTAAAGAGAAATGTGATCTACCGCCTTCAGTTAAATGAACCAAGACAGAATAAAAACCTTTCCCTCCAAGGTTTTTAAGGATCTTTATAAAAATGAAAAAAGCCACCACGAATATGTAACTTTACTCTGAGCATCCTGAGCAGTCTCTTAGCACAAAAGAGGCCTGCTTAGGTACCTTTCACCACATTCTCAATGACTCGGTACATTTCCCTTAAACAAACTGAGCCTGTCCCTTCAGAGCATCCATCAGCTCACGAGAGCAAGGCTGACATCTCCAACACACTGAGCCTCCTTTTCAGCAAGCTCTTTTGGGGATGGGAGGGAAGCAGAGAGGAGAAAAAAATTTTAGTTCTAAATTTCAAAATTAGTCACTGGATTGTTCACTAATTCCCAGGGCTCACCTAACCCAAATAGTTAAGGAGGTACCTCTCCTCTTAACTGAAGTTGACTTTGGGCCAAAGGAAGAGGAGGAAAAAGAAGTCTGCAGCCGACTCAGCATCAATACGAAGCCTTCTCGAAACAGAGGAGCCATTCACAGGCCCAGGGAGAGCTGAAGCAAGGCAACACAAGTGGAAACTGAGTTCAGCTCAGAAGTATGCATGCCAGGGCGCTCAACAGAGAATCCAGTTTTTAAAATTTCCACATGTTGTTACCATAATCAGTTTTAAGAATTCTTCCCTAACCATGTTAAATGGTGCCTACAGCCTGGATTACAGAGTAGCAGGAATTGTTTTCTTAGCTGAACTCCATTTTTATATTGCTGTAATCTTTAAAGATGTTTTTCAGCACTCCATAAAATATTTCCATCTTGACCAGAAAACCATTCCCAGGAATAAAAAGGGCCACTAATCTCAGAATTATGTTCCAATAAGCATAAAAGTTGCATTCATCAACTCACCTCATATTAGTAAATTTTAAGAATTTATTGTTGGAGACCATATCTCCAGAACTTACTAGTAATAGGTATACCCACCTAATAAATGCCTGTACTCATTACTGCCCTATAATAAAACTAAGTTTTTATTTAAATACTTTATTTGGAAGAGGGGGTATGGGAGAATGTAGGTAGGGGGTTTTAAAATAATCTTCCCATGAATTTAGAAGACTCCCAAACTGCAAGAAAATATATCTGATTTGGTTTACTTGAAATAAAAACAGCCTCCGACCTCACCAGAGACAGGAAATGTCATATTCCATGGAGAGTTCCCCACCCCCACCCCACTCACCTTGGAATTTCCGGGAGCTGAGCAGTTGAGGTCTGAGCGCTGGGGTTAAAGCCAGCCCCATGTTAGATGCATGCAGTTAAGCATTGTGGCCACGGCCTCCCTGCCTCAGCAGGAAAAACAAGGATTTACATATGTGTTCTTTAGTTTGAGGGAGGGAAGAGGAAATTTTCCCTTTATATACCTTCATGCAGAAGAGAAGCCCCCAAAGTAGGAGATGAATGGGGTTCCCTCCTTTACCTACCGGATCGCCCCAGTTCTTTTTCCCTCTGGGCTAACAGGAGGGGCCTCCCCTCCCAGGTCGGGGCTTGGCGGGCTGGCAGCTCCCCCGCCCCCACCCAGCTGCCTGGGCGCTACTGCGCAGCTGTCCCAGTCCGTTGCCATGGCAACTGGCAGCCGTACGAGACTAAGGGGGAGAGGCAAATAGAAAAGTTAAAAGGCTTAACTTTCCTTTTCAGTGAAGACTGGGTGGAAAAGTTGGAAGGTATCTCACTTGGCCTCCAGGCTAAGGCATTTAGAGGCCAAGGGAAATTGCTTCTTGGGTTTTAAGACCAAAACTTATGCTTATTCCTCTAAAGGCACTGTGAATTAATCAATAACATTTTAAGATCTAACAAGATTACCGCTCACTGGAAGGGGGAGGGGGAAAGCTAGGTCCTTCTACAACAAGCCACCCCTGATCTACCCACCAGAAGCGCGTCAGACAAGGCCTTTCCACCATCTGTCACATAGTCGATTAAAATTGCTTGGGGGTAAATAACAGGAAAGAAGGGGAGGGGAAGTAGTTTAAAGATACTTTATAACCTTCCTTATTTGAGAAGATTACTAGACACAGAACTAGAATCCAAAAACTTGAAACAATAACAACAAACACCTTTCAACTGAAAGTATAGGTGGGGAAAAAAATTAATCCCTAAATAGTAGTTACAAAAAAGATGGGAGAGCAAATTTACCACAACCATCACTGTTAAAACTATTTCTTCTCATTAATTCTTGCAATGTTATGTTATGAAACTGACTTTTTAGTAATTATTACCTATCCGGTACATTATTAATATAAAATTCCCAGCCGGGCGTGGTGGCGCACGCTTGTAATCCCAGTACTTGGGAGGCGGAGACCGGAGGATCCGGGCTCGCGGCCGGCCTCAGCTACTTAGTGAGGCCCTCCCCAACTTCATGAGACCCGGTTTCAAAATAAAGAATAAAAAATAGGGCTGGGGGTGTAGCCCGGAGGTAAAACTCCCCTGGGTTCAATCCCCAGTACCACACAAAAAAAAAAAAAAAAAAAAAAAAAAAATCCCAACATCAATAATCCCTTATACTTGAAAAGAGGAGATCTGGGACAAAGAAAAGAGGTAGCCAGGTGAGGTGGCCCAAGCCTGTAATCCCAATGACCCCAGAGGCTGAGGCACAAGGATTCCAAGTTCCAGGCCAGCCCAAGCAACTCAGTGAGACCTGCCTCAAAATAAAAAAGGATTGGGGATGTAGCTCAGTAATAGAGTTCCCCTGGGTTCCATCCCCATACTGCAAAAGAAAAGAAAAGAGATGATTAGAGACTAAATTCCAAAATTTACCTAACTCTAACGAACATTTCTGAGAACTCCAAAACCTACTCTGCTTTATATATGGAAACTTCACTTTTTATGGTGTTACGGCCTGGTGCATACTAAGCGCTCTACCACTGAAGCTACACATACAGCCCAATATGAAACTTTTATTTTTGAGGTACTGTGGATTGAACCCAGGGGCATTCTACCTCTGAGCTACAACCCCAGCCCTCTTTTTTATCCTTTATTTTGAAACAGAGTTTCACTAAGTTGCAGGGGGCCTCACTAAGTAACTGAGGCTGGCAGCTATGAGCCTCCTATCTCAGCCTCCCAAATACTGGGATTACAAGCGCGTGCCACCACGCCCAGCCCAATATGGAAAGTTATTATTTTTTTAACAATACTGGATATTGAACCCAGAGGCCCTCTACAACTTTATTATTATTATTTTTTTTAATTTTGAGACAAGGTCTTGCTAGATTACCCAGGATGGCTTCAAATTTGTGACCCTTCTGCCTCAGTCTCCAAAGTAGCTCGGTTTACAGGAGTGTAACATTGCACCTGGCTCCAATATGGGAACTTTAGTGCCAGAGGTTCACATTGGAGAATGACAAAAAGGGACAATCAAAAGCAAAGAGGCAAGCCAGGCGTGGTGGCGCATGCTTGTAATCCCAGTATTTGGGAGGCTGAGACAGGAGGATCGCAGGTTCAAGGCCAGCCTCAGCTACTACTTAGTGAGGCCCTCTGCAATTTAGTGACACCCTGTTTCAAAATAAAGAATAAAAAAAAAAGTTGGGCTGTGGATGTAGCTCTGAGGTAGAATGCCCCTGGGTTCAATTCCCAGTACTGCAAAAAAAGAAAAAAAAAGCAAAGAGGCAGTCGGGCGTGGTAGCGCACGCTTGTAATCCCAGTACTTGGGAGGCTGAGACAGGAGGATTGCAGGTTCGTGGCCAGCCTCAGCTACTTAGTGAGGGCCTCCGAAATTTAGTGAGACCCTGTTTCAAAATAAAGAATAAAAAATAGGCCTGGGGGTGTAGCTCAGAGGTAAAACGCCCCTGGGTTCAATCCCCAGTACCGCAAAAAATAAAAATAAAATGGCCGGGCGTGGTGGCGCATGCTTGTAATCCCAGTACTTCGGAGGCGGAGACCGGAGGATCTGGGGTTCGCAGCCAGCCTCAGCTACTTAGTGAGGCCCTCCTCAACTTCGTGAGACCCGGTTTCAAAATAAAGTATAAAAAATAGGGCCAGGGGTGTAGCTCGGAGGTAGAACGTCCCTGGGTTCAATCCCCGGTACCGCAAAAAAAATAATAATAATAAATAAAAATAAATAAATAAATAAACATAAATAAAAAAAGCAAAGAGGCCAGCCTGTGTAACTTAGTGAGACCCAGTCTCAAAACAATTTGTGTGTGTGTGTGTGTGTGTGTGTGTGTGTGTGTGTGGTACGTGGATTGAACCCAGGGGCAGTCTACCTCCAAGCTACACCCCCAGCCCGATTTTATATCTTATTTGGAAACAGGGTCTCACTAGGTTGCTGAGAGCCTCGCTAAGTTGCCGAGGCTGGCCGCAAACCTGAGATTCTCCTGTCTCAGCCCCCCAAGTACTGGGATTACAAGCATGCGTCACCATGCTCAGCTCAATAAAAACAATGCCAAAAAATTAAAACAGGGTCCTGATTCTTCAATTAGTTTGTCATGTGTGATCTTGAGTAAATAAATTTAGATCTACCCCCACCATCATTACAACAGGCCAAATAATTTCCGTACCTCCTTGGGAAAGAATGAATTTATGTTGAAACCAAAGAGCTACTGTGTCCCCCAAAGAGAACCTTTTGTAAAAATAAAGTCCAATACAATAGCAAAAGGAAATATGTGACCTTCCAAATTCCCAAGCTGGTAAACACATCACATGCAGTCATTCCTGCAGCTCAACATGTTAGTAGATAGCAAGAAAAGGAGGGAAGTACCCTTGTGAAGGCACCAGAAAGCTAATAAAACTTCAGAAAACAGAGTAGGTAAGTATTCATTCCTATGCCTTAAAACATAGATAAGTAGGGGAGTTGGAAGAATGAGAAGACTAACAGTAATTCTGTGAAGAGATGAAGGACAGGGGGAAAAATGACAGTAATACTAACATTTTTGTGAAACCTTTCAGAAAAAGAAAAATGAATGTGGGCTGGGATTCAGCTCAACTGTAGAGCAAATACGCAGCAGCATGAGATTCAGTATTTGATCACTGGCGTGTGCATGTGTGTACACACACACACATACACACACACACGAAAAGAAACACACACACACACAAAAAAAAAGGAAAAGAAAACAGAATTCCACCAGGAAAGGGACAAAATATTCTAGTGTCTATCCTTCCCCCTAACACATCAAGAAATTAAGGTTCAGATCAACTCCTTCCTTTTTATCCTTAAGAACGGGCTAAAGGGCACACAGGCTGAGGGCCCTTTCTCTTTGGGAAATGGGTTTTGTAACAGCTGACAAATCGAATTGGGCCTGAAGCCAGGAGTCAGAGTCCAACCATAATATTCTTTAAAGGATGGCATGCAATTGTCTTGTAAATCTCCTGGACAGTCACAGATCAGAAGCTGGCAAGGATGACGACATAGTTCTGATGGAATGTGTCTTATCTTAACCTTGAAGTTACAGATCTGCTCAGGAGCAGCAGTAAGAAATGAGAAATGCACTCAGACATCGGAGGGGACATAATTCTCTTTTAGACAGTGCGACCCAGTGTATTAGGGTCAAATGAAACACAAAGCCAGACAGACAATTTAGGGGCTAGAGCCTGGACCAGATAAAGCATAAAGACTGGTGGTTCACGCTGAGCCTGGGAGGAGGGAGCACTCTGGTATGAGAAATGATACTCACTGGCAGGATGATGGAGTGATTAAGGTAGAATCCTGATACCATGACAGAGGAAGAGAGGATGAGCCTCTGCAACCTTATCCTGGTGGAAATCTTCATGGGAAGGGGTGAGCAGCTTCTCAAGTTTCTGGAGTCTTTCAGGCAAGACAGCAGCTCAGCCCTCTCTTGAATACAGATAAAACTCTCTGGTAAAAGGATTAACCACTATACCTAGATTACAGCAACTAGAGCCCATAAAGACACAGAAAAGAGCAGCCCAACAACCCTTCTATCAACAACACAAGGCAAATTTGCGCAGGCCTCTGAATGCCGGGGGAAACACCAAACCAGGGATCTAGACAGAAGTAGGTCTTGGAAAATCATCAAAGAACTTTGTGGTCAGGCACAGTCAGAACCCACATTCCAAGCCACTGACAAGGACTCTTAACAGATGGATCTTCCACCAAAGGGGGGAGGGAGTAAGGAGGTAAAGAAAAAAGAAGGGAAAAGAATTCCATATATTATGAGAATAAAAGAAAAACGTCTAAAAACTGTCAGTCCTCAGCAGTTGCACAGAGAGCATTACAAGAAAGCTAAGGCGATCCAGAACAATAGATGTAAAGGCGACGGGCCCTTGGCATTAACCAATCAAATCACAAACGGCCCCCACGAGGTCCTGGTCCCCCTGCAACTACTTTTCAATGCCAGCTGTCCTCCTGGCTTTTCTTAGATCTCAGTGTAGCACATTTTATTTTCATCACCACTATGAGCAAAAGCACAAGTAATAGCTTTCTAGAGCTTTCTCTACTCTTATTGTTTAGGAAGAATGAAAACCAATGGGTAAACTGCTCCACTGAACTATTCATCGTATTATTTGGAGGTGGTAATAATACCAAATGTCAAGATGCATAATAAATGAGTTCTCTCTTCATTTTAGAGTTTCAATATAAATTCTATAAGCAAAGTGGGCAAAAATCCTCCATAAAGCAAGCCATGCTAGACAGTAAGGAGGGAAGAGGGCATATGCAAAGCTCCCTATCACATGGATTAATATGCTACTGATGAGTGGCTTCATTTAGCCCAGACTTGAGAAATTCCCATTTCTCCCATAAGACCCTTGGGGAAAGAGAGTAGTTTAGGGAAAGATTAAAGTGTCAGCCACAGCACTGTCTTCTGGATGTCCTCTTTATAGTCTTATTCAGCAAATAAAACAGATGAAAACAAACCAAATTTACAGAACCACTTTAATCTGCTCTATGTTCTTCGCTCTTTATGGATATTGAAGTACCAATAGTCTTAGGTATGTAACACATACAGCATAAAACTAAAATACCCTCTATAAAGATGTTTCTTGCATTGGATTTATGATTTAGAAAGTATTAGCCATGTGGCAGTTCAACAAAAACAAGGCACAGAGATGCACATTACTGCTGTCCTGGCTGTCTCAGATTTTGTTAAATGGGTTGATAACTATCACTCCACCTCCACCAAAAGCCCACGAGCACCCAATTCTAGAGGAGTTAAAAGCTTTTTAAATGTCTATTTAAGAGACTGGATTAGGAAAAGAGTTGAGGAGGAAGATTAACTGTGGTCGTTAACACCCCTATCATTAACAAGCCACATATAGACAACACAAACTTTATTAATAGAGAGGAGTGTCTAGAGAGGAAATGCTCTCCCTCTGGCTAGCACAGCTCCAGTTCATGATCCTTTAAAAATCAGGCTAAGTGGCTGGGGGTTTATCTCAGTGGTAGACCACATTCTTAGCATGTGTGAGGCCCTGGGTTCCATCCCCAGCACCAAAAATAAATAATTAGGAAAAAAAATCAGGTTAAGGCACTACTTCAATGAGTCACAGAACTACTCTGAGGCAAAGAAATCTGTATGTTGATTATACAGGCCTCCTGCTACAGTGAGCAAGGGAGTAAAAGACCTTTTGTTCTTTAAGATTAAAACATATGCATTGTAAGAGAAAATAAAGGCTGTCTTATAAATTCCATTTGGCTGCATGGCCCCCAAGCTCAGACCACCATTACATTATAAATGAATGTGGAGCCGGGCATGGTGGCGCACGCTTGTAATCCCAGTACTTGGGAGGCTGAGACAGGAGGATCCGGGTTCACGGCCAGCCTCAGCTACTTAGTGAGGCCCTCCGTAACTTCGTGAGACCCAGTTTCAAAATAAAGTATAAAAAAATAGGGCCGGGGGTGTAGCTCGGAGGTAGAACGCCCCTGGGTTCAATCCCCGATACAGCAATAAATAAATAAATAAATAAATAAATAAATGTGGACTGTAGAACTCAATTCTCAGAACTACTTGAAGTTATCAGTCTGGTAAATTGGTATATTTAGCAATAATAAACAAATTCTTGTTATAACAAATTTTTTTCTTGTGGTATTGGGGATTGAACCTAGGGACATTCTACCTCCAAGCTATAGGCCCAGGCCCCCCGTTAATTTTTTGTTTTGAGAGGCCGGGCGTGGTGGCGCACGCTTGTAATCCCAGTACTTTGGGAGGCAGAGACCGGAGGATCCGGGTTCACGGCCAGCCTCAGCTCTCTCTCTCTCTCTCTCTCTCTCTCTCTCTCTACTTAGTGAGGCCCTCCGCAACTTCGTGAGACCCGGTTTCAAAATAAAGTATAAAAAATAGGGCCGGGGTGTAGCGTGGAGGTAGAACGCCCCTGGGTTCAATCCCCGGTACTGCAAAAAAAAACAATTTTTTTGTTTTGAAACAGGATCTTATTAAGTTTCTGAGTATGGCTACATTGTTAAGGCTGACCTCTAACCTGTAATCCAGTCTCAGCCTTCTAAGTACTGGGATTACAGGCATGAGCCACCATCCCGGCTTCACAATAATTTTTATGGGATTTTTTTTCTCCCTTTATTAAAATGTACTGAATTTCTTCTCTGAAGTGTTGGTCTTGAAATTTAGTTAGGGCACACTTAAATTCACCTACTGGGCAAGAGGTTAGATATCCAACTGTTCCAAGATTTATGAGAAAGTAGAACTTGGCACCATTATGGGAAAATGTCTTCCAGATGGAGCTTCCCAACAACATTATCTCTGGAATGTACTGAACTCATCTCAAGGCACTCCACTCTCAAGTGGGTATTAATCTCACACCCACTCCTCTCTTAATCAGATGTGATGAAGCATGAATTTGTAGATCTTGTCACCTTTCAGAAAGAACCTGGTAATTTCATCATAAATAAATCTTAAGAAAAAGGGGTAATCACCGCACGCTTGTAATCCCAGTACTTTGGGAGGCGGAGACCGGAGGATCCGGGTTCGCGGCCAGCCTCAGCTCTCTCTCTCTCCCTGTCTCTCTCTCTCTCTCTCTCTCTCTCTCTACTTAGTGAGGCCCTCCGCAACTTCGTGAGACCCAGTCTCAAAATAAAAATATAAAAAATAGGGCTGGGGGCATAGCGCGGAGGTAGAACGCCCCTGCGTTCAATCCCCGGTACCGCAAAAAAAAAAAAAAAGAAAGAAAAAGGGGTAATAGCAAGGTTTGAGTAGATTACCATGAACCTTGGATCTGTACACATCACTTTGGCAGATCATGCTAAATACGGAAGGGTTAAAAGAACTGAAATGCTCACCCCCTCCAATAAAATTATGGTCATAAAGCAGTTTTCAAACATCAACCATAAAATTAAAACTCAGTCCTTACCCTGGCATGAACTTGCAGTTTTTGGACGTCAGCATCTTATGGGTTACAAATCCCCTTCAGGTCACTTCAACAAATCATCTATTTTAAGGAAGAACCTATACTAAGACAATTTTGGTTCTCTCAATAGTCTTAGTTTAGTGAAGACATTCAAGAAACATAAAAATTAACTTGCATAACCATAAACTAAAATCTCTAATTTCACTGTTGAGAAGATATTAGAACTTAAATCAATATACTAAAATCTGATTACTACATGCTGACAAGAAAGGAATTTTTATATAATTGGAATAAGAAATATCACAGACTATAAAACTTCAGGAAGTAAAAGAAGAGCATTCCTTCAACAACATATGGCATAATTTTGTGCTTTGCCATCACCTTGGTATATTTGCAACATGAATTATATTGAAGTCACAGCCCACAATTTAGATAAATAAAATCAAGCCAGTATTGAATTTCTCCCATCCTATACAAGGGTATCCTTGGCAGGTCTTGGGCCATCTATTATGATCCTGGCCAATTTTGCTCTGTAGCAATTTAAAAGCTGTAAAAAAAATACATAATGGGTGATGACAGGAGAAACAAACCCACACCAGAAGTTATT
Source organism: Glis glis (assembly GCA_004027185.1). NCBI lineage: Eukaryota > Metazoa > Chordata > Mammalia > Rodentia > Gliridae > Glis > Glis glis. The sequence goes on along the minus strand of PVJS01042434.1, from coordinate 5,055 downwards.
GAACCTTGCAGGTCTTTGGAAGTGTCTCTATTGACATTTAAGTGTGAGTTACTATGCCAGGATATCATAAAAGTGTGCTCTACACTTCAGATATATCGATAGTTAAATGCAAAGAAAGGCCACTATCAGATAAACAGCTAAAGGGATGGCCAATCTCAGACCACCCCGCTCTTTAACTGAGTGTTTTGACATGTTACTTAAGCCAAGTAGGGTTTTTCTTTTTGTCCAGTTTCCAACTATGTTCCCAATTCAAATCCTATGACAAAGGGAGATTAATAAAGTCATTCTGTTCCTTCCTTGCTCTAAAATTATTTAGTTATGGGATACTTATTGAGGACCTAATAAGTGTCAAGCATTGTGTGGGCACTGAATCTACTCCAGTCTTCAACCTAAGGGCTGAGGATTCTAAGTTTGTCCTTGGTTAAGTCCACTCTGGTCAGCACCTTCTCCAAAGGTTGTTATATAAAAGAGCTATTTAATGCTAGAAAGCTCAGGACTATGAATAAGTAAACTAAAATACCAAATTGCAAAGCTTGCTTAACCTTTTGAGTTAGTTATTTGCCCTACTTATTTCATAGAACTGTTGTTGGAAAAAGAACAAAATATTCTACCAGGAATTTTCTTTGTGGGATAGGTATCTGGGGGAAGAGTACTGGGGGTTGAACCTAGAAGTATTCCACCACCAGCCCTTTTATTTTTTAAACATGGTCTTGCAGCCGGGTGCAGTGGCACATGCCTATAATTCCAGTACTTGGGAGGCTGAAATAGGATTACAGGTTCAAGGCCCACCGCAGCAATTTAGCGAGACCCTCAGCAACCTAGCATGACCCTTTTTTAAAATTAAAAAAATAAAGCTGGGCGTGGTGGCGTATGCCTGTAATCCCAGTACTTGGGAGGCTGAGATAGGAGGATTGCAGGTCGCAGCCAGCCTCAGCTATTTAGTGAGGCCTCCGCAACTTAGTAAGATCCTGTTTCAAAATAAAGAACAAAAAATAGCGCTGGGGTGTAGCTCAGAGGTAGAATGCCCCTGGGTTCAATCCCCAGTACCGCAAAAAAAATAAGTAAAATTAAATTAAATTAAATTAAAAAAATAAAATGGAGCCAGGCGTGGTGGCGCACGCTTGTAATCCCAGTACTTGGGAGGCTGAGACCGGAGGATTACAGGTTCATGGCCAGCCACAGCTACTTAGTGAGTCCCTCTGCAATTTAGTGAGACCCTGTTTCAAAATAAAGAATAAAAAATAGGGCTAGGGGTTTAGCTCGTAGATAGAATGCCCCTGGGTTCAATCCCCAGTACCGCAAAAAAAAAGAAAAAAAGGCAGGGGTATAGAACAGAGGTAGATGGCCCCTGGGTTTAATCCCAAATACCCATCCCCCCAAAAAAAGTACACCCACCAGCTTTTGCTGAAGCTGGCCTTGAATCGGTGATCCTCCTGTCTCAGCCTCACAAGTACTGGGATTACAGGTGTGTACCACCATGCCCTGCTTGTGGCATAGTTTTTAACCACAAATATAATTTCCTTAACAGATACAGAGCTAGATAGGTTCTGTATTTAAGTGAGCTTCAGTAGTTTGTCTTCTTCAGGAAGTGATTAATTTCACTAAGATACAGAATATAGTGACATAGTTTCTCATATTTAATACCTTTTTATTATTATTTTGGTACTGGGGATTTTATCTCCCAGGGGCATTTTACCTTGGTTACACCTCCAGCCCTTAATATTTATTTATGTAATTTTGAAGCAGGGTCTAAGGTGTTGAGGTTGGCCTTGAACCTGGGACCCTCCTGTCTCAGCCTCCCAAGTACTGGGATTACAGGTGTATACCACCACATCTGGCTTTTTTCTAGGTTTTTAAGGTGGCAACCAAGTCGCTTATTTTAGACCTGCTTTTGTAGGTGAAGTGCTTAGTGCTCTAAGTTTCCCCCTAGCCAGGCCCAGTGGTACACACCTGTAATCCTAGTACTTGGGAAGCTGTACCCAAGTACCCAGTACCACAAAAAAAATTCTAATTTTCTTTGTGATCTTCTCTTTTTTTTTGGTGGTGCTCGGGATGAAGCCCAGGGCCTCTTACATGCTAAGCGCACAACATGCTCTACCACACATCCCCAGCCCATGATTTCCTCTGTGATTCCTCCATGGATTACTTACAAGTGTGTTAAGCAGTTTCTGAATATTTGGAGATTTTCCAGATGTCTGTTATTGATATCTAATTTAATCACACTATGGTCAAAAACATACTTTTACAGGGCTGGGGATGTAACTCGGTGGTAGAGTGCTCATCTAGCATGTATGAGGCCCTGGGTTCAATCCCCAGCACTGGGAGAACAACAGCAACAACAACAACAAACTTGACACAATCCTTCTGAATGAGACTTGTTTTATGACCCAGGAGGTCTGTGTAAATGTTCCATATGTATTCCGCTAAGCCGGGCGTGGTGGCGCACGCTTGTAATCCCAGTACTTGGGAGGCGGAGACCGGATGATCCCGGTTCGCGGCCAGCCTCAGCTACTTAGTGAGGCCCTCCGCAACTTAGTGAGACCCTGTTTCAAAATAAAGTATAAAAAAATAGGGCTGGGGGTGTAGCTCAGAGGTAGAACGCCCCTGGGTTCAATCCCCGGTACCACAAAAAAAAAGAAAAAGTATTCTGCTGCTTTTGTGTGAACTATTCTAAAACATCAATTATATCAAGGTAATTGATATTGTTGTCCAAGTCTACTTCCTGACTGATTTTGCTATCTACATATTAGTTACTGAAGTTTCCAAATATAATTACAGATTTCTATTATTTCACTTTTTTCCTTTGTGTATTACAAAGCTTTTATTTTTAGTTGTACAAACACTTAAGATTGTTATGTCCTCTTGATGAATCGATTCCTTTATTACCTAACCTGCTGTTATTTGCCCTACCTATCTTGTAGGTCTGTTATGGAAAAAAAAAAAACAAGAATACACTTTGGAAAATATATAGGAAACAGAAGGTAAAATGTTTGATAATAGAGGAAGTTAAAAAATAACTTTAATGAGTTTTCTGAATTATCTGTAATTTTTATCTATGCTTGTCTCCAACTACTCATATAAATGAGGTTTGCCTATGTTTTATCAGATCTTTAGACATAATTGATTGCTGTAAAATACTGAACAAATTAGTAGTATATTACCCTCCACAACTCCCTGTGAGGTAAGGGAGTCTTACTGATTTAGGGACGAGAAGCAAGGCACATGGAGTTCAAAGGTTTGCCTCAGAAACCAAACTTAAGATTTCCCAGCCTGTTAGCTGACCTTTTTAGCACAGGGCATTTTATTCCGACATAATTATGCCTGTTGGCTCAGATATGAACTTGCTTTATTCTAAGAAACATAGATTACAATCATAGAAATACTTGAATTCAATTTGGTTCCTCTGCTCCATGGAAGAAATAAATAATGTGCGTGTTATAAAACTTGATCTTGAAATAGTCCTTTCAAGTATACCATGTCTCTGGATTTCATGCTTTCCAGTATTCTTCATAGCAATGAAGCACAATAGAGCAGATAGTAAGTCTGAAGATTAAAATTGTATGTGGAATTTTTACTCCACATGACCTAGTTTCAGGTAGAAAAATCTGTCAGTGTTTAATTTAGATGAACTATTACTGGAAAGGAAAATTCAAACTATATAGTCCTCAGCCTCACTAGGAAGAAGGTGAAAATGGTCTAGCTGGTCCATCACCTCTGCAGAAAAACTTTTTTCTTTAAAAAAGGTATAGTAGGGTGTGGTGGCACTCACTTGTAATCCCAGTACTTGGGAGGCGGAGACCAGAGGATCCAGGTTCGTGGCCAGCCTCAGCTACTTCGTGAGGCCCTCCGCAATAAAGTCTAAAAAATAGGGCTGGGGGTGTAGCTTGGAGGTAGAACGCCCCTGGGTTCAATCCCTGGTACCACAAAAAAAAAAAAAAAAAGAGTAAAAAAGGTACAGTAGTTGGGCATGGTGGCCCAGGTCTGTAATTCCATTATTTGGGAGGCTGAGATAGGAGGACTACAGGTTTGAGGCCAGCTTCAGCAACTTAGTGAGACCCTGTTTCAAAATTAAAAAATAAATAGGGCTGGGGGGTATAGTTTGGAGGTAGCATGTGTCTTGGTTTACTCCCCAGTACCCCAAAAATAAATAGATAAATAAAGCACAAATCACAAAAATGGTGTAAGCAGTTTTTTTTTTTTTTTTGGTGGTACTGGGCATTCTACCTCTGAGCTATACCCACAGCCTTATTTTATTCTTTATTTTGAAACAGGGTCTCGCTAAATTGCTGAGGTTGGCCACGAACCTGTGATCCTCCTGTCTCAGCCTCCCAAGTACTGAGATTAGAAGCATTCACCACTGCGACTGGCTTAAGCAGTTTAAAAGCACAGGTTGTTATCCCATATTAATACCCCAAGTAGCCAGGTGTGGTGGCACATGCCTGTAATACCAGTATTTGGGAGGCTGAGATAGGAGGATCACAGGTTCGAAGTCAGCCTCAGCAACTTAGTGAGGCTCTCAGCAACTTAGCAAGATCCTGTTTCCAAATAAAAAATGAAATAGGGCTGGGGGTATAGACCAGAGGTAGAAGGCCCCGGGTTCTACCCCCAGTACCCTTCACCCCCAAGGAGTTGATAATCAACCAGCAAGTCAGTCTTTTGTCTCTCAGGTCCTAGGCAAGAATATCAGAGGCTACACTGGCCCAAACGTTAGAGTAAGGAGCAGAAGGCAAATGGCTCACCCAACATTATACCACTAGTTAATAGAAGAAATAAGATGAGTGCCCAAGTTTCTTAACCTTTTGTTTTCCATTTACCTCTTTCATTTTTATGTGGTGGTGGGGTGGGGAGAACTGAACCCAGGGCTACTCTATCAATGAGCTACATTCCCCAGCCCTTTTTTTGTTTTGAAACAGGGTCTCACCAGGTTGCTCAGTCTAAGTTGCTGAGGCTGGTCTCAAACCTGAGATTCTCCTTTCATGTCTCAGCCTTTTCATGTATTGGTATTACAAGTATCCACCACCAAGCCTGGCTTTTTTTTTTTTTTTTTTTTTTTTT
>PVJS01042433.1:0-17517 GCA_004027185.1 Glis glis | reverse complement strand
TTTTGCGGTACCGGGGATTGAACGCAGGGGCGTTCTACCTCCGCGCTACGCCCCCGGCCCTATTTTTTATGCTTTATTTTGAAACCGGGTCTCACGAAGTTGCGGAGGGCCTCACTAAGGAGAGAGAGAGAGAAAGAGAGAGAGAGAGAGAGAGAGAGCTGACGCTGGCCGCGAACCCGGATCCTCCGGTCTCCGCCTCCCAAAGTACTGGGATTACAAGCGTGCGCCACCACGCCCGGCTAAAGCATCATCTTCTGATCTCATGTACAGAAAGCGCATTCTCAAAGCTACTGTCCGCACACGCAGCTCAAGTGTTAAGACTCCCGATGTGTGTCTCAGAAATCTTTTATTAATTTGAGTCGAGCTGTTCTCAAGAGGTCATGTGGATTTTCCTCGAACAGCTTTACGCAATAACTACCTTTTTAGGGAGGGATAAAGAGTGGCGACTGAACCACCCTGTAGGGAAAACCAGAAAGTGAACCCTGAAGGCAAAGAGAAGACTGAGTCTTGATGGCCATGGGTAGTAAATATTTACCGCTCAGTCTCAAGCTGCAACTCTGCAGATTTGTTAGCATAAACGCTTCGTAACCGCAGAATGTTCCATGAGCTGGTGGAGCAGGCGACAAGTATGTTATAGAGCAGGTTGAAACCACACTCCCCACTCATTAGGGAGGCGCTGTCTCCAAGTGTCACATATTTTCACTGAACTAATGCAGTGGTCCCTGGTGGGATTTTGACTGTTCTTGTCTGATGGAGCTCATGGGAGGGTGACAGGGGTCCCTCTGGCCCTGAGGAATGCCTATTGATTTGCAGCTCCAGATGAGACTAAAACTAATAGTGTGTGTGTTTAAAATAATGGATAGTTAGCTCTGCAAACAAATGAGCTGGATCTTCTCCCCTGGAAAGGTCCCCCTGGAGGCACAAGGCGAGCACTGGGGGAAGTGCATTAATCCCCTCTGTTAGCATTGCTGGCACACAAGCCCTGCTGCACCTCTTCTCACTCGGCGGATGGAGGAAGTATTCACTCCTTGGCTATCTACGAGAAAGCGGGTGGGGGTTGGGAGTGAGGGTGGTGATTGTGGGCAGAGGGGCAGACTGTGGGATGGGGGGCAGATCTGAGAGGAAAGCCCAGCTGGTGGGGAGATGGTGCCCTGCAACAGGGGCTCTCAGACTTCCAGAGTCATGCAATGCCTTGCTCCTCACAGTGTGGACCACAAGCCAGCAGCATCACATCAGCACCTGGGAACTGATAGAAATGCAGACTCCTAGACCCGACCTCAAACTTTGAGCTTCAGAGCTGCATTTTTAGCAAGATCTGCAGGTGATTTGTATGCACATTAAAGTTTGAGATGTACCAACTTAATGCTTCCTTTTAATACATTTACAGAGCCTTGGTCAGGCATTAAATGTTAGTGATTTATAAAGCAGATAAGTCATTCAGATATATAGTGGTTTGCAGTCAGTCCTCTGTGTTATGGGGACAGAAGGGCTGAGTAACAACAATGTCAATGACAATGGGAATTTGGCCGGGAATGGAATTGGTGGGCGTTTTGATACAGTTTCGGCCGTCACATATCTTTTGTTTTTGCGGTACCAGGGATTGAACCCAGGGGCATTCTACCTCCGAGATACACCCCCAGCCCTATTTTTAATTCTTTATTTTGAAACAGGGTCTCACTAAGTTGGGGAGGGCATAAGTAGCTGAGGCTGACCGCAAACCCGGATCCTCCGGTCTCAGCCTCCCAAGTACTGGGATTACAAGCGTGCGCCACCATGCCCGGCTCGGCCATCACATATCATCACCTGTAAGAACTGAGTGGTGCTTCTCAAACTTGGGCAGGGACTAGAATTACTGGAGAGCTTGTTAAAAAAGAGGTTTCTGGGTCCCATCTCAGAGGGTTTTTTTTTTTGTCCCAGGGATTGAACCCAGGGGAATTCTACCTCTGAGCTACACCCCCAGCCCTTTTTAAATTTTTTATTTTGAAACAGGGTCTTGCTAACTTGCTGAGGCTGGCCTCAAACCTGTGATCCTCCTGTTTCAGCCTCCAAAGTACTGGAATTACAGGCGTGTGCCTCCATGCCCAACTCCATCCCAGAATTCTTGATTCAGTGGACTTGAGAATTTGCCTTTCTAATGAGTTTCCAGGTGATGCTGCTACTTCTCTGGTCTGGGGACCACACTTTGAGAACCACATTCTTCCGCATATAATTTTGGTCATGGCACTTGCCTGGCACTAGCCTATGCTGTCCTTCCCCCCATGAAGTCCATGTTCTTAGCCAAGCTTAGCCTCCTCTTCTGCCAGGTCTCTCATCTGCCTTTTTACTATTGAGTCTCAAAATATCATTCAAGAGCCACTTGCACCTGCGGATTCCCAGGAACCACTCTCTTGACCTCTGGGTTAGAATCTTGAGAGTGGAGCACAGGATGGTTCATAAACTTCCCAAGGGCTCTGAGACGCACATGTGATAAATAGCTACCTCCCCCTGCATTCCTTCCAGGTACAGTGCATCCTTAGTTCCTAGGGCATGCATTGCCTCCTTCCTTCCTTCATTGAATGCACAGGCATGCACCTCTGAGTTACACCCTGGTCGTACTTTATTTTTTATTTTGAAACAGGGTCTCACTAAGTTGCTGAGGCTGGCCTCGAAGCTGTGATCCTTCTGTCTCAGCCTCCCTAGTACTGGGATTACAGGTGTGCACTACCACACCCGGCTTTGCCTTTTTTTTTTTTTTTTTTTGGTCCTCTGGCACTTCTCTGGGGCCGCCACAGGACTAAGAAAGCTCTCTCACACCTGCTCATCTGCTGGGCTTCTTCTGTCCTTCTAGGTCTTCCCCAGAAACTCCCCTGACCGACTTAGCAGGGTGCCATCCCTCTTCTTTTCTTTCTTTGTTTAGATCATGCTTTAAAAATGAGCTTTTTAAAACTGAGATGCTGGTCCTGATTTTTTGAGCAACTGGAAGCTGTCTCGTCCACCCTTCCCCACACCCCCTTCTCTTTCTGAGTTGAATTTACGAGTATGTGGCGCGCATGGCTTATCAAGAGGTGAAGGTCAGTGGACATTGCCATGATAAACAAGAACAGGAACACAAAGCACCACGGTCCGTATGTGCCCGTGGTTACAGCCCTACCAACCGGGGCTTCTGGGTGGCTGAGACCGGCTAATATTCTTCAGTTCTGTTCCTTGTGCACCTGGCTTAGAGTAAGTGTTTGATAAATATTAGTTAAATGGTATCAGTGCGATTCATTTATCTGAGGTTGAAGTTGACACCATTTCTTTTCCGGTTCGGTCTTTTAATAAATGTGGAAATCCACACCCTGCTATGGGTATTGAGGAGAAGGATAAACAGAAGATAATCAATCAGAAGAATGAGGATCTTCAGTGAAGCTTTAAATCCACAGTGTGACCGTCCCCAACAGTTGCCACAGAGCCAGCCCACTTCTGTAGAATCCCGGTATCTGTGGACTCGGGATGGGGAGTGGGTGAGGAATGGGGTTGGGGAAATGTTGCCTTTCTAGATGAGCAGGGGGAAAGCCCAAACTCCTCCAGGCCAGAGACAGGGGGTCTCCAGTATCTCTGTGTCCCCAAGGATTGGAATGGAAAGCAGGTGGGGAGTAGTCAGTGCTTGTTGAATGAATGAATGAATGAATGAATGAATGAATGAAATCTTGACTTTGAATTTCAGTACAGTCTCAAATCTTTACCTCTTAATTTTTTTATTGGTGCACTATAATTGTACATGATAATGAGATTCATAGTGATACATTCATATATGCATATAACATTATTTTGTCTGTTTCTTCCCTATACCTCTTCTTTCCCTCTCCTCCTCCCTCCCTTGGTCCCCTTCCTCTACTCTTCTAATTTTTATGAGGTCCCTTTTCTTTCCTTTTTTTCTCGATAGCTTCCACATATGAGAGAAAACACGTGGCCCTTGATTTTCTGAGTCTGGCTGATCTCACTTAGCATGGTATTCTCCAGTTCCATCCACTTTCCTGAAAAATGACATAATTTTGTTCTTTTATATGCCTAAGTAAAACTCCATTGTGTGTACACGCCACATTTTCTTTATCCATTCATTCTGTTCATGGACACCTAGGTTGGTTCCATAAGTTGGCTATTGTGAAGTGTGCTGCTATAAACATGGGTATGCATGGGTCACTGTATGTGTCACATTCTTTTTTATATACTTTTATTGGTGCACTATAGTCTTATAGTCTCAATCATAATATAGTAAATAGTGATAGTGACATACATGCACACAGCAGTTGGTGAGTCCCCCCGCCCCGTCCCTTCCCACTCCCCGCCTTCACTATACATGATATTGAGATTGGCATTGGTATTCTCTTGTACATACATAATGTCCATGGAAGTGTTTGTCACTATAACTTTTTTTTTTTTGGCGGTACTGGGGATTGAACCCAGGGGTGTTCTACCTCTGAGCTACACCCCCAGCCCTATTTTTTATTCTTTATTTTGAAACAGGGTCTCACTAAGTTGCAGAGGGCCTCACTAAGTAGCTGAGGCTGGCTGTGAACCTGGATCCTCCAGTCTCCGCCTCCCAAGTACTGGGATTACAAGTGTGCGTCACCATGCCTGACTTCACTATAACATTTTGACTTTAATTCTTTTGGAAAGATACCAAGGAGTGGCATAGCTGGGTCATATGGTGGTTCCATTCCTAGTCTTTTGCGGATCCTCCACACTCATCTCCATAGGAAATCTTTACCTCATTCTGTCTCATTTGCTCCATTTGTAGAGCAGAGATGTTAATATGTGATTTAATTCTATCCCAGGGAGTTTGTGAGAGCCTATGGTGAGTTAATTGATCTGAAGGTTTGCCTGTTATTTCCTAGAGCAGAAAAAAACTTTTCCTGTGTTTCTTACAGCTCTTCTTCTTGGTCCTCCAGGCCTATTTAAGAATTTTATCAATTAGGAAGTTCTTGGTCTTCCTGGATGGCTCATTCTCAGCTGATTTGCGCTCCATGTTTGCAGCAAGTGAAGTGCAGGTGTTGAAAGTGTCCCTGTGTCACCAAGAGTCATCAAGGGCTCTTCCTGTTAGTATCTGTTTTTCTGACACTGTGGTTTTACTTTGCATTATAGCTTTCTTTGGAGAAACTCTGGGCTTATAAGAATGATTTGGAGCTGGGCATGGTGGTGCACAACTGTAATCCTAGTACTTGGGAGACTGAGACAGGAGGATCACAGATTTGAAGCCAGCCTCCGCAACTTAGGCCCTGTTTCAAAACAAAAAATAAAAAGGGCTGGGGTTGCAGCTTGGAGATAGAACGCCCCTGGGTTCAATCTCCAGTACCAAAAACCACACAACTAACAAGAACAAAGAATGATTTGTTAAAGCATTTCCTCATGGAAAATAAACTTTGGAATGAAATAAATATATGAAAGACATCAGGTGTACTCTTGAGAGTGGGAAGAAAGCAGCATTGGAACTTGGAACACAAGTCTCGACTCTATACCTCGTTGGTTGTACATAGATAATAACATCCATTTATACATAGGTGATAACCTTTACTTATTTCCCTTATTACTAGGAAAGGCTGGAATTCTGTTTTACTCTTTAGCAGATATAACATCAGGGGAGAAACCCAGTAATTACCACCTTAACTAAATTACCAAAGGTTTGATCACCAGTAAGGAGCAACATGCAGGGCAAAACATTTCAGGGGATTTTTGTTAAAAATGCACAAGCTCAGTTTAATCATGGAAAAAACATCAGACAAAAAAATCAAAACACCTGAGAGCCACCAAGGAAGGAGCACCTGCCTCCTCACAAATGTCAAGGTCATGAAAGACAAAGAAAGACTGAGGAACTGTGGCAGATTGATGGAGACTAAGGGGACTCAGGAACTAAATGCAGTGTGGGACCCTGGATTGGATTCTGCATCAGAAAAAAGGCATTAGAGGCAAAGCTGGCAACATTGAAATAAGGTATGTGAAGTGGTTAATAGTAACTTATCAGTATTATTTTATTGGTTTTGGTGATTATATTAAGGTTATGTAAGATGTTAACATCCGAGGAAGCTGAGTGGAGGGTGTTGAGTTCTCTGCCCTGTTTTATAATTTTTCTGCAAGTCTGAAATTATCTCAAAAGTTAAAAACATGATGCTGGGATATGTGGAAGTGTTTGTGAAATGCCCTGTTTTGTAGGAAGTAGAGGGGGCCTCATTTGCTGCACAGGAACCTCAGGAGCTAGAAACACCAATTTATCCTTGAGCCAAAGCAGTCAAACTCTCTGTTGACTGATAAAGTTCCTGTGGTAAATTGAGAGCAAAGAGTGTTAACTCCAAGATGGTCAGAGGCCGACCTGGCACCCAGGTGGTAGGGTACCTGGATGTGATGATGTTTTGGATCTATCACCTTCCGCTTGGTTGATGTGGCAGAGCTGACTGGCTAATGACAGCACTGACCTCCTCAAACCGGATGCTTGTTATCATCAAGAGCCGCTCATCACCAATCCTCATCGTATCCTTGAAGGGCCGGCGATATTTCCCCCACTTTATCATACATCTCGGAGAGGTTCACTGGTCCAAGATGACTCAGCTGGAGTGCAAATCTGACCCCAAGCTCAGCTCTGACAGCTGCGCCAATCTGGTTTCCATGTCTCCTGGTGTGTGCACCCCAAACAGCTTGATGCCTGCACTCCCCTGCGGGGGCTCCAGTCCTAGCCCCTCCTTAACCATTTGGATAGGAAAGAGACATGAAGGGTGCCAGTATTTTCCTATCTCCTGTTATCTGTTTAATCATAGCCGGGCGTGGTGGTGCAAGCTGGGCGTGGTGGCGCACGCTTGTAATCCCAGTACTTTGGGAGGCAGAGACCGGAGGATCCAGGTTCACGGCCAGCCTCAGCTCTTTCTCTCTCTCTCTCTCTCTCTCTCCGCAACCTCGTGAGACCCAGTTTCAAAATAAAGTATAGAAAAAATAGGCTGGGGGTGTAGCACGGAGGTAGAATGCCCCTGGGTTAAATCCCTGGTACCGCAAAAAAAAAAAAAAAAGATAATCATCAACTAGCATTTTAAGCAGGCTCTTTGGGACTGCTAGAGGTTTCCATGATCAAATATATTTAGGGGAACTTAGGGGTCAATGAATTCAGTACCTCTCCACCTTTACAAGGCAACCAAGAGTGGCTGGAGAAAACCACTAGTCTCATCAGTTTGTTACCAGGGACCTCAATGGCTCGTGGCGCTGCCTAGTAATGCTGCTGTTTCCCTAGCCAGCCACCTGCCCCCTCTCTGGGGTGACTGCTTCAAACCATCTCCTCCTTCTAGAATCTCCCCATCTCCCAAGAAAAAGCAAGGAGTCCAGAGAGGGTTTCCGTAAGCCCCCAGCACTGCCTTGACCTGGCTGCCTGAATCCTGTCTTCTCTGATTCTCCTGCAGGAGATCTCCTCCCCTCCTGTCCGGGGTACGTCCCGCCAGCAGTGCTCCTTCCTCAGTGATCCTCCCCCACTGAACATGCGTGTGCTGAGATTCATCTTCCACCTTAGAAAAGCCTTCCCTGGCTGGCACATCCCTGGTCGGCACATCCCCGGTGCTGCTGCCCTGCATTTGTGTTCTACTTTTCAGCAAACCTCCTTGAGTTTTCTTATAGACTCTCCAGTTCTCCTCTTCCCAGTTCTCTCTCTCTCTTTTTCTTATTAGGGTGAAATCCCTTAACATAAAACTGTCCCTTTGGTGTTAAAAGTATAAAATTCAGTGGCGTTTGGTACATTTACAATGTTATGCAACCACTACTTCTATTTAGTTCTAAAACCTTTTCATCATCCCCAAAGCAACCCCATACTTGATAAGCAGTCACTCCCCGTTCTCCCCTCCCCACAGCCTCAGGCCTCCAGAACTCTCTTTGTCTCCACAGATTCACTTATTCTGTATGAGAGTATATATATATATATATACACACAATGTCATACTATATGCGACCTTATTTCACTCAGCATAATGCTTTCAAGATTCATCCATGTCGTAGCATACATCAGAATTCCATTCTTTCTTATGGCTTAGTAATATTCCACTGTATGTATATATAGCACATTTTGTTTATCCATTTATCCACTGATAGACATTTGTTTTTTTCTACCTTTTGGTTATTGTAGATAGCACTGCTATGGACATTCATGTTCAAGTATTTGGGTATCTGTTTTCAGTACTTTGGGGAATATCCCTAGAAGTGATATTGCTGGATCATATGATAATTCTGTGTTTCACATTATTTTATTTTTTAAGATAGGGTATTTCATGCTGGGCGTAGTGGTGCACACTTGTAATCCCAGTACTTGGGAGGCTGAGACCGGAGGATCTGGGTTTGTGGCCAGCCTCAGCTACTTAGTGAGACCCTGTTTCAAAATAAAGAATAAAAAACAGGGCTGGGGGTGTAGCCCGGAGGTAGAATACCCCTGGGTTCAATCCCAGGTACCGCCAAAAAAAAAAACAAAAAAGATAGGGTCTTTCTATGTTGCCCAGGCTGGCCTTGAACCCATGAGCTCAAGCAATCCTCCTGCCTCTATCTCCCAAGAGGCTGTGCATCACTGTGTCTGGCTGATGTTTCACTTTTTAAAGAACTGCCAAACTGTTTGGCAGCTTGGACTAAGTGGCTGCACCATCTATTTTGCAATAATCCACATATAAATCTATATAATTTTGTGTAGTGCTTTTCCACTTAATACCACAAAACATTTCCCATGTTATTACAAAGCTGTTGAAAACACTATTTTCAGTAATTGCGCAATACACAATGTATATTTAGTTAGTCTAACTGTCAGGGACAGTTCTTTTGATTTTCCAGACAGCTGTGTTCATGGGACAACATAGCTCTGCACCCTGGACCACCAGTCAGCTTCTCTCTTGCCTCTCTTCCCCATCAGGCCTAGGATAGCTCTTGCTGGAATATTGTAATCACCTCTTTAATGATCCCAACCTCCCTCCACTGTATATGCGTAGTGTTCGACCCGAGTAGTCTTTCAAAGGATAACTCAGTTCAAGTCACCCCTGGCTTGTGGCTGCACTGTTTTGCAATGTCTCCAGCAACGTGCAAGGACTCTGACTTCCTTACATCCTCCCCAGTGTCCACTGTTCCCTCTGCTTTGGTTGTGGCCATCCTCATGGATGTGAAGTGGTGTCTCACTTGGTATTGAGCTGCACTGCACTAACGGCGAGCTGGCCATTTGTGCGTCTTTGGAGCAATGCCTATCCGATGCCGTGGCCCATTTTAAAACTGGGCACTTCGTCTTTTCACTCTCAAGTTTCCCATTCTCTCCTGGGCCCACTGCAGCCAGAATTTCCTCCTCACCATGCCACAGGGTTGCTCTCATCAAGGCCACCCAGGGCCTCCCACTTTGTCCAGCAGTCCACCTTCAGTCCTCATTGTACTGTGCTCCCAGCAGCATTTAAGGAAGGATTGCCCCTTCTTTCTTGGGGTGCATTTGTCTCTTGCATTCAGGCGCCATTATCTCTTGGCTCTTCTCAGTGTTCTGTGCAGGTCCCTCCTCATCTTCACAACATGCAGACATGCTCAGGGCTGAGCTCACAGACCTTCTCTCTTTCTGCCTCTACTTCCCCGGGAGACCCCATCCTTCCCATTGTTCAGGCCAGAGGTCTTGTATACAACCTTGTCTTCTCTCCCCTTCTCTCCCACTCCACCCAGCTCTGCCTTCCTAATAACCGGGCTCTGATCACTGCTCATAGCTCCCACTGCAGATACCCTCCACATATCATTCACCAGCTGGGATTTTGCAGTATCCTGCTAATTGGTCCTCCAGCCCCTTCCCTCCCCCTCCACCATTGAGTCTATGTACAACACAGCCGCCAGAGAGAGTCTGTAAGAACATGAGTCAGATCATGTGACAGCTCTGCTCCAAAGCTTTCAATTGTGTCTCATTTTAATTATATTTGAGCCAAAGTCTCTTTTTGGTTGGGCTCTGGCATCCTTTCCCATCTTATCTCCTATCACTCTCCCCTTTGTTCATAACACTTCTGCCATGCTGACCTCTTTGCTGTGCCTCAAACCTGCCAAATACACTCCTACCTCTGGGCCTTTGCACAGACTGCGTCCTCTGCCTGGAGTGCTCCTCCACATGGCTTCCTCCCTTCCTGTCTTGACTCAGATGTCACTTTGCCAGTGAGGTCTCTGATGATTACCTTATATAAGATAGCAGTATCATCCTCACTCTTGATTTCCCTTATATTTCTCCTGAGCATGTATTTATTGATTGCTTTCCTACCTTAAAATGTCAATGAATGCCGTGAAAGCAAGGATTTTGTTTGTTTGTTTACTGTTTTAGCGCCAGTACTTATAGCTATGCCTGATGCAAAACATTGATTCTCAGGTGTCTCCTAGTTTGTAATGTGCTAATGTTCATTATGAATCTCTAAAGGTAATTTGTGTGTGTGTGTGTGTGTGTGTGTGTGTGTGTGTGTGTGTGTGGTGTGTGGTACTGGGGATTGAACTCAGGGATATTCTACCTCTGAGCTATACCCCCAGACCCTTTAATTTTTTAATTTTGAAACAAGGTTTTGCTAAGTTACTGTGCACTGGCCTTGAACCTGCGATCCTCCTATTTCAGCTTCCCAAGTACTTGGATTACAGGCCTGAGTCACCACACCCAGCATTGGGAAGATATTTTTGTAGTATTCTCCTCCACCTTTTCTCCTCTGGCCCCTACCATTACCTCCCCTTCCATCACCCTTTCCCTCCCTCCCTTCCTTCCCTCCCTCCCTCCCTCCCTCCTTCCTTCCTTCCTTCCTTCTTCCATACAGCCTATTTTTCACAAAATATTTTTGGGAAATGCTAAAAAAGACTCTCATCTGCAGTAAGTCATGTTTGGGGTGATGTAGGTGGGGTGATTGTTATATAACCTGAGTCTTTTTCCCTTGACTAATAAAACCTTACAGCGTGTGGGAAAACTGCATCGGAAAGGCCTGAGCTTAACCTGAGGCTGTTCTTTGATGACTTGTTAGGTAAGATCCAGCCAATGATTTCTTCTTTGATTTTGAAAAGTGCTTTTGTGTTTGATTTTTTTTTGCATAGTTTCATTTTCACAAGCAAGACAAAGGGCAATTTTAAAGGCCTCTTTGCTAGAGCTGGACCTGTTGAAACAGTTCTGTCTCTGCTTTTGTCTATTTCCCAGTTGATCCCTGCTGAACCCTTTGGGATATCAGCATTCTGCAGGTCTCACAGGCGGCCACTGTCATGTTCTAGGACCACACTCATCTTTTTTTTTTTTTTTTTGTGGTACTGGGGATTGAACCCAGGGACATTCTATCTCTGAGCTACACCCCCAGACCTATTTTATTTTTTATTTTGGAACAGGGTCTCACTAAGTTGTGGAGGGCCTTGCTAAGTTGCTGAGTCTGGTTGTGAACCTGTGATTCATCCTGTCTTTGCTTCCCAACTCCTGGGATTACAGGTGTGCGTCACCACACCCGGCTAATCATGAGCCTGTCAGAAGCAACCCTGAAATTGCAAGGGGAATTTCTATTTGGTTGGCCACTATAGACCCGAACACCTAATATCATGCTGTTCACAGAGTAGGTGGCCAATTAATATTTGTTGAGTGAACCTTTGAAGCGACACCTGGGGAATCTCACTTGACTTGGCCCTGCCTCTTGATGACTTACCATTAGGATTCAGCTTTGGCGAATTTTCTTTGAAAATGGGTTTGAGAATGCAGTCCCAGATAGGTTTCAGAAATGAGAAATTTTATCTAGTTCTTTCTGGGCACAAGGATAATTTTGTCCTCGATGAAACTGCTGAGATTCGAAATGGAAGGAAATCAATGTATCTTTTCCTCCTATTTCCATTCTCTAGGTTCAAAACAATAATATGGACATTCTTGGAAAGATTCTTTAGGTACTTTATACAATTGATGATAAATAGATTTTTTAAAAAAAAAGATTACACTTGGGCATCTAATTTGAAAGCCACCATAATAGTAATAGAGCAGCTGTGTCGTCAGTGTTCCCAGAAGAAAGCCACTCTGGTGAATTGTTCGTGTATTCTTCTGAATTGGAGTAGATAGAAGGGATGATGTCAGCCCCCAATGTATACTGTAGTTTGGCATTTTATTTCCTAGAACTGATCAAAAGCAAAGCCGTGTTGTTTCTGGAAACTAGAAAATTAAAAGATAATTTGGAAAGGCCCAAGATTTTGGTATTTCAGCCGGTTCTCCTAACCCAGAATGATGTACCCTTTCCTTTTAGCTTTTCCAAGGGTGCTTCTTTGGTTTGCATGGTGAAATGAATCGTACTGCATATGGCTACTTAGCTCTGAGTACTAGTGCTCATTATTAGCGCCTTCACTAGGTCTACATAAGTTGTACCAGTTCCAAGGCCACCTGAATGGGGATGAGATGGACACTGGCTTTAGACAGAGGTAGCAAAACCAAAGGTGAGAAAGCAAATGGGGCTGTGATTTGGACCCTGGTGTCAGTTCTTTTTTGGTAGTTTTTCTTAGCCATCACCATAGTTACAGTCTCTGTAAGTCGCACATGGATTATAGTAGGGAAATTGAAGAAACCTGTGTTTGCAAGTGAAGTAGCCTAAATTTTTACAATTCTGTGGCTCTTAAAAAATGTTTTGCAGCCGGGCGTGGTGGTGCATGCTTCTAATCCCAGTACTTGGGAGGCTGAGACAGGAGAATTGCAGGTTTGCGGCCAGCCTCAGCAACTTAGTGAGGCCCTCTGCAATTTAGTGAGACCCTGTTTCAAAATAAAGAATAAAAATAGGGCTGGGGGTGTAGCTTGGAGGTAGAATGCCCCTGGGTTCAATCCCCAGTACCACAAAAATAAGAAATTTTGCTTCTTCACATTTTGTGGTTCTCTTTTTTTATGTTTTGCTTTATGATCTTAGTCTTTAAAAAAAATTAAATGGTCACATAGTAACTGTACATATTTGTGAGGTATGGCTCTCTTATTTGAATCTGGACTTCCATGGATTGCAGGAGGCCTACCCACATGGGGTTTGGGGGAGCAATCTGCTTCACTTAGTCAAATGCTAATCTCACCCAGAAACAACCTCACAGACACACCCAGAAATAATATTCAGCCAAATATCTGGGCACCCTATGGCCAGTCAACTTGACATGTAAAATTAACCATCATAAGTAGGTGCTGCTTTTATGCCTTCGTAGAGATGAGGAAATACAGATACAGAATTGTTTAGAACTTGGCCAAGGTCATGTACCAGTAATGGCGGAGGCACAATGCAAACCAACCCAGGTATTCTGGCTGCCTAAATCCTCACTCGTATTTGGTATGTCAAGTTAGCTTTCAGATGATGAAACTGAGCTGGGGAAGGAAGGGGAGGAAAGGGGGGGAGTGAGGGAGTCCTATATAGTGCTAAGGGCATCAACTAGTTAGAGGCAGACCTGGGATTTGAACCTGGATCTCCTGACACCTGGCCCAGCCCCCATGAGTACTTCAAATTGAATGTGGAGTATCTCTATATAATAGACATTTTTGTCTGTGAAAGGAGAAAGGTGAACGTTCAGTGATACACCTGAGTTGGTGACTTGGTACTCCATGCAGTAGTTTAAGCTGTTCACCTTACCGTGTTATACCTTGTATCTGTAATATTCCTGTCCTAAAATGTTCTTCATTGAGTTGTCCTGCTTGGGCAAGTATGGTAATTATTTTAATACCCAATCTTCCATTTCTAAAGCACTTCAAACTTTTTAGAGCACTCATATATATACACATAATTTAAAAATGGATTAGTTGGACAAAGTGGATTTACTCTGGGGTTATGGCCTTTCATGGACATGAATGGAAAAATAAAAAAGCTTTTACCTCCTCTTAGCCAAGATTAGAAAACAATGAGTTATGAGAAGATGCTGGAAGAGGAAAGAGTGGTTATTCAAGCCATGTGATCACCCGGAGGCAGCTCTGATGGAGATCAGAGAGCCCTGGACCAGGAAGTGTAGTCATAGAAACGGGGCACTGAAGCCATACTGTTCTGGGTTTGAATCTTGGCTCTGCCACCTACCAAAGAGATATACTTGTCACTTCTCTGTGACTTTCCTCATTTATAAAGTGGGAATTACACTTTGTACCTTACAGGATGGTTGTGAGGATGAGAAACGGTTGTCCAGTGCATGGCATAAATAGCAGTGTTACAAATCCCCTAGCTCCTCATGGAGGGGCCTACGATTACCAACCCTGCGCTGCATGTTCTAAAGACCTTCACCAGGCCCACTTTTCCCCGTCAGCTGCTGCAATGATGGTGATCAGACCTGACTACTTATTAGGATTTGTGTCCCCGCCAGTGGGCCAGCTGGGAAGCCATCCCGTGGTCCAGGGCCAGGTGTGGATGGAAAAGCATCTGTCCCTCACCCCCCAGTGTGTGCCCAGAATGGATAAAGGGACCTCCTCCCTGGTTCCTGGTTAGCATTCTGGATTCATTCTCTGAACCTGCTCTGCATGGCTGGCCCTCTATCACCTGCCTACCCTTCCTGCCTACCCAGCCCTGTCCAGATCTCTGTCCCCTGAGATGTCCCTCTTCCCATTTCTTCCAACTGTTGCCATCAAAATGGGCAATTAAAAAATGTTTTTCCACTTTTGTTTTGGACAAGGAATTGTAGGGGTCATTTTTGAAGGAGCTATACTCTTTCAAGAGGGAGAGTAGATTTGGTCAATGGGATCAAATTCCTGGTCATTTCTGGAGGAGAGTCCCCTAAGTTGGTGGCCTACTAACTCTGTCGAGTGATGGCTTCACTGGACTGGCCTGTTTAATCAAAGCAGGTAAGCTGGCAGCCAGTTCAGATATAGACTTGATGTCCCATTCCTGGTTTCTATCCTGGTTTCTCTTTTTCATGCCTGGAGTCTAACAGCAGAACTCTCTTGAACCCAGGACTTGTCTTTGTTTTTGCTGGATCTGGCAGCTCCAGAGTATGGGAGCCAAGATGCAGCTGTGCTGGGGGTGACAGGTGGAGGGTTGCTGCTTCCAGCGGGTGCCCTGAGTGCTGGGCCAATGGTCACACCGGCCAACAGGCCCAGGCTAAGAGAGGCAGCGATGCAGGCAATGCTTGGGTCTCCGAGCCAACAAAGAGGCAGTGCTTGAAAGCAGGAACTGTGACACCAATTGGTTGACACCATGTCACTTTTTAGCACTGCTATCACTTGAACTTTTTGACTGAATCAAGTTCTAGGGATCTGATCTCCACTTTTCATGGGAAGGCACTCATTTCTTGGCTGTAGCTCCTGAAAGCACTTTTCATGGGACAAGAAGTGATATTCCTTTATTGACTCTGCTCCTCTGTGACCAAAGTGCAGGGAGCTGAAAGTCTTTTAAGATGTAGCCTTGGGACTCTCACAAACAGCATTCTTATTTCATGCAGGCCCGTCTGGACCATCATGTGCCATTTATTTGTGAGAGAAATGTGGAGAAATAGGAACTCTTCTACACTGTTGGTGGAATTGCAAACTAGTTCAGCCACTATGGAGATCATTGTGAAGGTTCCTCAGAAAACTGGGAATGGATCCACCATATGATCCGGCTATACCACTCCTGGGTATCTTTCCAAAGGGACCCAAATCAGAGAACTACAGTAATATATGCATACCGTGTTCATAGCAGCACAATTCACAATAGCCAAATTATGGAACCAACTTAGGTGTCCATCAACAGATGAATGGATTACAAATTTACAGGAAATGCACACAATGGAATTCTACTCAGCAATAAAGAAGAACAAAATTATGTCATTTACAAGAAAATGGGAGGACCTGGAGAACATTATGTTAAGTGAGATTTGCTAGTCACAGAAAGTGAAGGGTCATATGTTTTCTCTAATATGAAGAAGCTAGGGAGTAATTGGGATACCAGAGGGACTCCAGAAAATGGAGGAGAAACCTCAGTGGAGCCAGAGAGGTGGTCTAGGGGAAGGGGAGGGGGGAGACTGAGGTTCATTAATGGAAATACTACCATCGACTATGTGTACATATGTGAATATACCAATGTCAATCTCAGTACTCTGTATTGGGAAGGGGGAAATGAGGAGGTGGGGGGGCACACCAAGTGCTGTGTGCATGTATGTCACTGTCAACATGATTTACATTATGATGTGAGACTGTAATGCGCCAATAAAAGCATATAAAAAAGAAGGTGGAAATTATTTAATATGTAATTACAAAAGGGGGCCTGATAATAACCTCTCACAATTTGAATTTGGCGATGTTACCAATTCCCTTGAAAATTTTAACTTTTGTTGTTCACCCTGATGAGTTTGATTTTGTTCACATATGCACTTATAGATGTTATACTGTGGAGTTGCCTTATTAAATTGTAGCAATTACAGTTTGCATGAAAATGAAAGAATAAGTTATGTCTAACATTTCTCAGTTGAGCAGTTCATAGTTGACCATGTCTAATTTTTTCCCCTTTGTGTGTATTAAGTCCCCAGCTGGCCTTCTCTTTCTGACTAGCATAGTTTGGACAATTTGACTCAACCAGGTGGGTAGACTTGTCCAACTCTAAGTCCAAGCTGGCATTCCAAGGAAGGAAGCTTAGCCACAGGCTAATCCTCTTATAAAGGGGACCCCATTCTGTGGTTAGTCTGGTCTTTGTAGTCACATAATACCTGCTGGAATAGAGAAATTCAATTTTTGTAAACATTAATCTTGTATCTAGAAAACATGCCACATTCTTTTAATAGTTCTTATAATTTGTAGATTCTTTTGGATGTCCATGTAAATAATATTGTCATCTCTTGATATGATAGTTTTGTTTCTTCCTTTTCAATTTTTTAATTTTCTTGTTATATTTTTCTTATATTTTTGTTCTGGCTAAGACCATCTTTGTCATCACCTTGATTTTAAGGAAAGCAGTTCTAATTTTCAAATATTAAAAATGTTTATCATTTTATAAGTTTTTTTTTAGATACTCTTCATCAGACTAAGGAAGTTCCTTTCTGTTTCTAGTTTCCTAAAAATTATAGAAGGTTGCTGAATTTTATTTAAATGGCTCTTTTTGCACTCAAAATGATTTTATGGTTTTTTGCCTTTAATCAATTAATGAATGAACTGCATGAAAAATTTTCTAATATTGAACCAGGTTTGCATTTTGAAATCAACCATCTTGGCTGTGCCCTAAGTTTTCAATCTCATACGTTGCTAGATTTAGTTTCCTTTGTTGTTCTGACTCTGTCAGGTTTTGGTAAATGATAAGGTTATATTAGGAGACAGTCTCTCTTTTCATATTCTTTGAAAGAGTTTGTATACAAATGGAATTATTTGTTGAATGTTTGCCAGAACCCTGCTGTAAAATCATAAGCCTAGACTTTCCTTTATAGAAAGACCTTAATTTAGTACCCCTAATTTAATTTTTGTATTTTCTATAAGACCTTTCAGGATTTTCATTTCTTATTGAGTCAATTTTGGTAATTTAAATTTTTCTAGAAATGTTTTAATTCATACATTTTTATATTTGTTGGTGTAAGGTTGTAGATAATATTCCTTATTATCTTCTAATCTGCTGTTTCTGTTTTGTACTGTTTTTTTTTTTTTTTTTT
>PVJS01042432.1:0-17521 GCA_004027185.1 Glis glis | reverse complement strand
CTCATGAAGTGGCGGAGGGCCTCACTAGGTAGAGAGAGAGAGAGAGAGAGAGAGAGAGAGAGAGAGAGAGCTGAGGCTGGCCATGAACCCGGATCCTCCGGTCTCCGCCTTCCAAAGTACTGGGATTACAAGCGTGCGCCACCACGCCCGGCAGCTTTGCATATTTTCTTCATAGCACTTACCGCTGGACATTGGCATAGGTTTATTTTAAAAATTTCTCACTAAAAGGAATCTCCCCTGAAAGCAGGCACTTTGAACAGTGCCTAGCAAGTGGCGGACACTCAATACCTATTTGTTGAAAGAATGAAGGAGTTAAGAACTTGGGCTCCGGAGTCAGGCTCTGTGGGTCTGAATCAGGAAACGCCTCTCTACCCTCTCCTCCTCTGTAAAGTGGGGTTTCTGACAGTATCCGCCCCAGGGGTAAAACACTTAGCACAGGGCCTGGAGTTGGGAGGCGGGGTGGGGGAGAGCCGGGGAGCAGCGAGGAGGACCCCGAGGCCCCGGGAGGGTGCATGAGGTGCCCCGGCCGTGGAGCCCGGCCGCCCGCCCCGCCCGCCCCGCCTCGCCACTCCCGGCGCACCTCGATGATCTCCAGCATCTCCAGGCGCGTGATGCGCCCGTCGCCATCCAGGTCGTACATCTCAAAGGCCCAGTTGAGCTTCTGCTCGAAGCTGCCGCGGGAGGTGACGGAAAGGGCGCAGATGAACTCCCGGAAGTCGATGGTGCCGTCGCCATTCTTGTCAAAGGTGCGGAAGGCGTGCTGCGCGAACTTGGAGGCGTCGCCGTAGGGAAAGAACTGTGGCGGGGCGCGGGGAATGAGGGGCGACAGCCTCGCGCTCCCCGGCCGCCTCCACCCGCCTGGGAGCGCCCCACCCCGCCCTGGCCCCGCCGCCCACCTTGATGTAGAGCTGTTGGAACTCCTCCAGGTTGAGGATGCCGCTGGGGCAGTCCTTCAGGAAACCCTTGTACCACTGCTTCAGCTCCTGCTCGCTGAACTCCGTGTTCTGAACCAGGTCCTCCAGCACCTCGGGGGCCAGCTTGCTGTTGGTCTTCCCCATGGCGGGGCCTGGGGGACAGGGAACTCCCTCAGCTTGGTCCAGGGCAAGGCCCTCGCCTCAGCAGTGGTCCCCAAGTCCCCTTCTCCACCTTTCTCCACCACACTCCCTCCCACAGTGAGCCAACCTTCCCACGATCAGGATCCATCCTTCAGATAAAAGGTCCCCTCCTCTGGCCACCTACCCCAACAAGCCCCACCTTGGCACAGCAGAGATGTTCACCCCCAACCCCCTCCGCTGGCCCCCTCTCCCCACACACAGGAGAGTCCCTTTCCTTCAGGACACTCCCCCATAACAGGGCCTCCTCTCCCCTCACATCCTGCATCCCAGTGGAGGCCCCCCTCCTGGGGATCTCCAGCCTTCCAGGTTGCAGCTTGTGTTCTCAGCGACTCATGCCACGGCAGGCCACATCATCCTCTCCTCTTTCACCTTCCATAGCTCCCCCACACCCATAGCACAAAGCCTCGACTCCTCTCCCCGATACTCAGGCCTTTCTGCACTCAGCCCCCTCCCTCCTGGGAAGGCTCCTCTCCTACCAGGGACTGGAGGCAGATTCCTTGTGTGTCCCCCTAGCCCCGTCTCCCAAATTCTTCCTCAAGGCCTTCCTGGGCCACCCCAGCAGGGAGCTTCTCTCCCTCCTTCCTGTACAAATGGAAATCCTAGCCTGGAGCATTGATGAGCCTGATTACATTCTGCTCTTCATTAACCCATTCATTCCCTTGGCATTTACTGAGGCTCACTGTGTGCTAGGCTTGTGCTAGGGATGGAGATAAAGCCAACACAAGCCAATCTTCAATAACTCGTAATTGGGTCAAAGAGGTAGATGACTGACTACAAAGGGCCTCTGTCCATGCCAAGGAGTCTGGACTTCACCCACAGGGGACAGACAGAGCCTGGGAATTTTAAACCAATGGTTTTGAAACTAACATCCATTCCCCAACACTTACAGGATGCTTACAATATGCTAGGTCCTGATTTAGGTCAGAGAGAATGTATGTGTCTTGGAATTTTTCCTTTGGCCAGGTTGTGCAAGATGACTTGGAGTGAGAGGTGGGTGGAGTGGGGAGGAGCTTGCTGCACAGTTTAGATGACATGATGGTGCTAGGACAGGGGCTGCGGATGGACTAGGAGATGTTTGGAGGGGCCTGGGCAAGGCCTGAGGACTGGTTGGATGTGGGGGCGAGAGGGGCACAGGAATCGGGAGAGCTCACATTTGGGGCTGACGGATGGAGGTGTTGCTGAGAAGCAGGCCGAGAGAGGATCAAGTTGGCACCCAGAAGAACAAGAGCCCTCCAGTGGCCTGAGCCAGGGGAAATGTTTGCAGATGGCGGCCCTGAAGTCTGAGTGGACACT
Organism: Glis glis; assembly: GCA_004027185.1. Taxonomy (NCBI): domain Eukaryota; kingdom Metazoa; phylum Chordata; class Mammalia; order Rodentia; family Gliridae; genus Glis; species Glis glis. The sequence goes on along the minus strand of PVJS01042432.1, from coordinate 15,113 downwards.
CCTAGCTGACCTGCATGGGAGGAATGTCCCCCTAGAATTTGGATTTCCCAGGATACAGCTTGGGAGGTGCCCTTGACCTGCCTAGTGTCTTTTTGGAGGGTAGCCAGGATCCCCACCTTGAGGCAGCCTGTCCTCAAGATACTCTGGAAAAGGAAGCCCTGGGTCTGGCAGAAGGAACTCCACTTCCTCAGCCACCCCATGCCAGTGTGGCCTCTAATCTTTACTACTGGGAATGCCCTAAACCACCAGATCTGAGTGTGGTTGGTTCCATGTTCCCCCAGTCCATTTGCTGGGCAACCTTAAGCTAGTTACAGGATATCTCTGGGCCTCCGTTTCCTCCACTGGGCCATGAGAGAGGTCAGGGAGCAGCAAAGGTGGCAATGTCCTTCCCACCTGCCACCCCAAGAAGATGAGGAATCTCACCCCCTCCGGAAAAGTCAGGGAGGGGAGGCACACCACCTTCAGGAAGCTGGGGTTGTGGTGTTCAAAACAGCTGCACAGGGGCCGGAGTCAAGGGCGCCTCTGTAACACTGAGGGAGAAGGGGCAGGGGCCATGCCCAGCCACCCTCTCCCCAAGCATAAGGATTCTGCAGTCTCAGGGTATCAGCAAGGAAGTCGGAGGATCCAGAGGCAGAGGTGACTGATGGGGGAAGCAGAGCCTCTCCCCTTTGTCTCTTGTGGGATGTGCCTGAGTGTCTGTGTGAGGGACTGGGTGTGTGTGTGGGAGGGTGTCATTGTATGAGGCTGCAAATCTGTCAGCACACACATGGCTCTGTGTGTGTCCCAGTGTCTGTGTGGCCCTCACCTTCTGCCCTTTTCCCTCCCTGCCCTGTGCTGCCTTCCCTGCAGTTCTGTCTCCTGGGGCCTTACCTGTTTCCCATCCCCACCTGTTTCCAGACCCAGTGAGGACTAGGCCTCCTCCTTCATTTTTCCTCATCCCCTCTACTACTCTTGTCAGAAGATCAAAGCTGGCAATGCCCTTTGAGATCCCCTTATTTAGTGAAATTGAAATTGAGAGAGGAGAAAACTGGCTCAGGGTTACCCAGCACGTCAGCAGAGGAGTTCAGATGAGCACTGGGGCACCTGCCCTCTCTACATCAGGGCTACTCTTGCTCAGCACAGACCTTCTCCTCCCCCACCTGCCTTATGGGAAATCAGCTCTGATCTCCCTTTGGCAGCAGGGGGACCATCTTGGCTGAGCTCCAGACCAGGCAGGGTCTCAATACCCAGAAAATATCCACCCTGGTACTGCTGTCCACCAGCCGCCCGCCCCAAGTCAGCATATCTACAGGCAGACTCACCCTAAACCTGAGATGATGTGTCTCTCACCATTGCCCCTTCCCTCATCCCTGGGTTGGAGAAACATGATCTGTAAATGACTTCAGGTTTCTCCTCTCCCTTTTCTTTTCTTTCTTTTTTTTTTTTTTTTTTTGCGGAACTGGGGATTGAACCCAGGGGCATTCTACCTCCTATTTTTTATTCTTTATATTGAAACAGGCTCTCACTAAGTTGCAGAGGCCTCACTAAATAGCTGAGGCTGGCAGTGAACCTGTGATCCTCGTACTGGGATTACAAGCATGTGCCAATACACCCAGCCTCCTCTCCCTTTTCAAACCTACGTCCAAGTTGCCATCAAGCCCTGTGGTTTCTTTTCTTTTCTTTCTTTCTTTTTTTTTTTTTTTGGCAGTACTGAAGATGGAAGCCAGGGCTTTGAGCAAACTAGGCAAGCGCTGAACTACATCCCCAGCCCTCTGTTTATTTTATTTTGAGACAGGGTCTCTCTAAATTGCCCAGGCTGGCCTCAAACTTGTGATCCTCCTGCCTCAGCCTTTCTGAGTAGCTGGGATTACAGGCTTGCACCAATGTGCCCAACTCTATGGTTTCTTCTTTGGAAATGCTCCTGGACCCTTCACTATGCCCATGGCCAGGGGCACAGCTGACAGGGCTGAAATCCAGCTGGGGTTCTACTTGCCAAGCCAGATCCATGCTCACGGGGCTCACTTGCCTCACAGGAAGTGTCTTTCTTCAAATTCCTCTCTTCTGAGGGAATACCCCCCCACACACAGGTTAAAATATAGCGTAGAGGTGGCCACACTCATGGGCCCTCTGGAACTCCAGAATCTTCTAGAATCTGGTTTCAAGGTGCCAACCTGTCTAGTCTCACCCCCCTACTGCTCCCCTCACTGCCAAATACTCCTTGCAGCCAGGCTTCTCACAGCCAGCACCTCCCTCACCTATCTGCTTGGCTAGTTTCTTCTCCCTACCATCCTTTCTTCTCTTCTGGGCTGACACAAGCTGCAATCAGCCTTCACGATCCTGACCAAAGCACACTTCTTATGGTTAACTTCTTCCAGCCTGGAAATGGCTAGGCAGCAATATGGGGCTCAGCACTTTGGACACAGGGAGACTGTGTGAGACCATGGAGTCGAGCCCCCCACAACTACATAGCCCTCTGACCCTCACCTGGTGCTCGAGGATTCCAGGAGAGGCCTTTGCATGAGAACCCTGCCTGAGGCCAGAAGTTCCCCAGGCCTTTTTGCCCGATGGTAAGGAGCTCATCCCCACCCAGTAGGACCCAGACCACTTTTCAGCAGCTTAGACAATGAGAAAAGGTTTTTTCCCATCGCTCCTGAGTCTGCCCTCTAATAGTTCGCCCCCAGTGGGTTCCCACCCTGCCTGCACATGAGCACTCTGCAGAGGCCCGGAGGCCATGCCCAGGACTCAGCCACATCCAGTGAATGTGTCTTAGTAGATTACGTGAGAGGAGCAGAGCCTCCTTCTTCCTTAGAACTATGTCGCGCTATTTTGTTTATCTGTGCTCTCCTTCGATAGCATCCACTTTGGAGACAATGGAACCCAGAGCCAGGGAAAGGAAGGGTTCACCCAAGGTCAACTTAAGCCCATCAGCAGCAAAGCAAAGGCCAGATCTAGCTGGGGGCATGTTCTGTTGGAGCTGTGGCCTCTGGAGGGCTGTCCTCCAGCTGAGAAGGAGCTGGCACTGCCCTGTGGACAAAACCACCACTCTGCTGTGCACAGAGGCTCCTTCTAGAGGGCTGGGGTTGTGGGCTTCAAGTGGAGAGGTGGTAGTGAGGGTGGGAGGGACCGAAGGAGGCAATAATCCCACACCCTCGCCCAGCTTCAGAGGAGCTGGTGCTGAGGCAGTTGCCATGGTGACAACAGCTCCCTGGTCAGGAGATTTTCTCTTTCCTCTCCTCCCTTTGCTCTTCTCCAAGCAGCAGTAATAGCAGCAGCAGCCAGGTCTTCTCTCTCTCCTTCTTAAGGAGAGGCAAGAGTGACAAAGGGTGAGCCCTGCTGGTCACCTCCAATTTGGAGCTGTTCATGCCAGGGTAGACAGATGGTCAAGGAAAGACACCCAAAGAAAAGGGAGCTGGAGGGTGTGTAGGAAGGAGTGGCCTGTATCTAGGCTAGGGTAAGAAGTGATGTTCCTTCAGTGAGGGCTGAAGCCCCTCAGGCCTCCTCTCTGGAATGTTCTAATGGTCCAGGGCCCTGTTTTCCCATAATCAGCCATTGGCCAGTGTTGGAAGGCCATTCAAGATCATCTCATCTCGTCCCTCCTCTGTTCTGCTCCCTTCCCCATTTCATGAAGGATCCAAGAGGGAAGTGACTTGGCCAAAGTCAAACAGCCACTGAGGCGAAGCCAAGATTTGCACCAGCTCCTGTGCCTTCCAGGTTCAGACCACCTTAGGGAAAGGAGCGGACACAGGCCTCATGGAGTCCACATGGAGCCCATATGTCTCCCTGCTGTTCCCTGCAGAACAGCAGGAAGACAGGAGAGGGGGAGTGACGAGGCACAAGAAGGCCAGAGAGGTACAAATTGGAAAGAATGAGAGGACCTGGTGCTTTGGCTATGAGGGGTGAGAGCAGGAGCAGGTATAGAGGCTGGAGCCCTGGCAGCCAATGACCAGGTATGAGTGGTCTGCTGCAGGGTGGTTCATCCTCCAGCCAGGACAAAAAGAGGCCAAATATGGGGCCTCCACCTAGTACAGGGGGCCACTGGAAGGGCTGTTGAGAGTGTGTGCAAGTAGGAAATTGGGGGGGGGTGTTTCCTCTCTCCCTCAGGTATGCTATGAGCTGTTAGCTTGAGGGGTGGGAAGTGGGGACCATGTACGCAGGGAGTGGGCTCCCTGTGGACGTGGGGGCTGCCTTTGGAGACAGACCCCCCTGGTGTGAAGAACACTGAGATGCTGGCGTGGGTGGGGGCTATCTGGAGGTGGGAGGTTGCCATGGGGCTGGGCACACTCCCCATCTCCAAAGGCAACAGGAGTGAGGGTGACTGTTGGCTTCTCTAGCGTCAGCCACACCACACCCCCAGGTGTGTGTGTGTGTGTGTGTGTGTGTGTGTGTGTGTGTGTGTGTGTGTTGAGGGCCAGAGCAATGGTTGTTCTTACCTGATCTAGGGGTAAGGAGGAGGCTTTACCTCCTTCCTTGTGCTCGGGAACCAGTCTGAGGTGGAGGTCCCCTGCCCAGGGGCGGGGTCTCCAGATGCAGCCACCTAGGGCGGACCCAGGGTCAGGGAGATGAATCAGGGGGCAGAAGGTGAGGATGGGGACGGAGAGTGGAGGGGGAAGGGCCCCGGGCCTCCGCCCAGCGGGGTTGCTCCGAGGGCCCGGCCCCACCCGCGTTACCTGAGGCCGCTCGCCGGGTCGCTGGATGGCTCTGAGCCTCGGCGGGCCGCGGGGACGAGGCTGGCTCGCGGGCGGGCGGCTGGGCTCTGCAAGGTCCGCGCCGGAGCCGCCTCCCAGCTCTTGTATCACTATGTGCCTCTCGAAGGCGACACGATTTGCATAAGCCCCGCCCCACCCCGGGCAGCTTGGACGTCGATTGGCTCCGCTGGGGCCGAGTGGCAGGCGGGGTTTCAGGTGGGGATGGGGTGGCCAGTGAGGCCGGGCCACTGGAGCGCGCCACACCCTCCCGCACTGACCTTCTCTGAGTCTCCAGGATGGGGGAGGGATGTACCCCCATCTGTACCCCATCCCTGAGGCTCAAACCCCGGGCTGAAGTCTGGGGTGAAAAGTACCGAAGACTGAAGTGGATTCACAAAAACAACCGCACCGTTGCTATGGAAACGAGAGAACCGCAGCCGAATCTCTAAGCCTTCTCTTCCTGGGCCCCAGCGAGGGTGGGGGTGGAAGAGGGGATGACTCACAAGGCGAGACCCCCCCCCCGCATATCCCACTCAAATTTGGAGGGAGACAATGAGGAGCTGCCGAGTGGCGGGGGGGGGGAGATGGGTGGTCAGCGGCTCACGCCTTTGCACCACCTGCCCCCCACAACCCACTCTCCTCACGCCGCAGCGCAGAGAGGGTGGGTGCGCGCAGAGTGCAGAATAGATGGCGAACCTCTCTACCTATCCCCAGGTTAGGCGTGGGCTCCGTCCAGCTACCCTTGCGGCCCTTAATTCCTATCCTTTCTCAGACAAACCCTATCCTTATTTCTCGAGGACTCGTGAGGCTTCTTGGATTTTCCCCTCGAAGGATTCCCTCTACCAACCCCACGGACCCCTCCATTCCCCACCCTCTCGCGTTCCCGTCCTGTAGATGGAGCCGGTCCCCAGCCGCCGCCAGTCTCCGGGCTTCGGATGTTGACACAAACCCGAGGCGGTTTACACTGAGCGGGTCTGGAAGGTTTCAGGGCCCCGGGAACACCTCCTTCCCGCACTTGGGGGTCTCCCCAAAGCCCAGTCCGGCTCTCCGGGCTGCACTGGTGTCTGAGAGCTCCAGACCAACGTTATGGAAAGGAACCCTTTTATGCCAAACTGGGGGCGAAAGGGGAGCGACATCCCTGGACTTGGCCACCTGCGGGAGAGGGACTTGTAGGAATCTATCAAGTGTGCCTGGGGATTGGTCGAATGGGACCTTGGATGCTGAGGAACAGCGGTGAAGAGGCTGCAAATGTAGAGATGGGTGGGGTGATGGGGAGGGGGACAGGCCTGCCACCAGAGGAGGCGAGGCTTGGGGGTGGAGGGGGCTGGTCCCAGAAGCGCTTGGCCAGGCTCGCTGGGGAGGAACCAGTGGGTCCCTCTTTTTAGAGAACCATCCAGTCCCCCTTGAGCCGACTTTGCTGTCCCACTCTCCTGGCTGCAGGGTATGTCTCTCTGGGGTCCTAGCAGTGGGCTAGGGGCTCCGTGGGACCCACCATTCCAGGTAGGAGGCACAGCCCTGGCACCTCTGTTTGGTGACTTATAAGGCACAGGTGTTGGAAAGCCCCAAATGTTTCACTTCTCAGGCACCTTCTCTCATCTGGGCACTGGGACCCAGAGATGGGCAGGAACGATCCTGTTTACGGTAATGATAATCCAGGGCACAAGGAAGTGGGGAGAGGTGGCATGGGTTGCTGGGAATGGTATCTGAGACACTAAAATGGATTCGCAGTTTTGCCAATGATTCCACAGATGACCGTGAGCAAGACTTTTCTCACGTTGGGCCCACCAGTCTGTAAAATGTAGGAGCTGGTACAGGAGACCTGGTGGAACAGGGAAAGAATTTCAAGTAGGAGGATAAAGAGTGTCAAGTTGGCCAGAATTATGTGGGCGCGAATCTCTATGAGACAGGTGCAGCTATTAGTGCTTAGACTGCTGAGCCCCTCCCTGACAATAACATATATATTGAGAACTAACTTGGTGCCCGGTGCTATTCTAGAACTTTACAGTAGTCCCCTTTTACTTGTGGATTCATTTTCCATGGTTTTAGTTACCTTCAGTCAATCACAGTCTGAAAATATTGAATGGAAAGCTCCAGAAATAAAAATTCATACATTTAAAACTGCTATTCTAAGTAACGTGATGAAACTTCATGCTGTCCCTCTCCATCTCTCCATCATGCCTTGGACATGAATCATTCTTTCATCCAATGTATCCATGCTGTATATATGATCTGCCATTGCAGCCACTTACACGGGCTATCTTCATGTTTGTGTTCAAGTAACCTGTATTTTACTCAGTAAAATACAACCAGAGTAGTGATGCTGGTGATTTGGCTATGCCAAAGAGAAGCCAAAAAGGGTTCCTTTAAGCAAAAAGATGAAAGTTCTTGGCTTAATAAAGAAAGAAAAAATGTATACTGATTGTTAGGGTCTATGGTAGGAATGAACATTCTATCCATGAAATTATGAAGAAGGAAAAAGAAACGTGTAATGTGTGCTAGTTCTGCTTTTACACCTCAAACCGCAAAAGTCATGGTTTTAGTTAAAAGGAAACAGGCATTACATTATAGGGTTCTGTTCCCTCAGTGGGTCAGGCATCTACTGGGATCTTGGAACATATCTCTTGTGGATAAAGGGAAACTACAGTCTATGTATTCCCTAGCAACTTACTCCCCATAAGAACTCTACGAGGCAGGTGCTATTATTACTCCCCCTTAACAGATGAGGAAATGGAAGCACAAAGTAATTGGGTGACCGGCCCAAGTTCACAAGCAAATCTACAGATGTGGGATTTGAACCCCACGAAGCCTGGCTCCAGAGCCCTCACTCCTTGCCAGTACACAACACTGCCTCTCCTTATGGTTCTTCAATTCCTTAAGGGGAATGACCTTGGATTGGAATATTTATTTCTTCCAAGACAATTAGGAAGACAAAGTCCAGCCTTCTGGGAGCAGCTCCTCCATCTCAGGCAAACAAGGCGTAGGAGTAGGATTCCAGCAGCACACAGAGCTGGTAGTAGTGACAAGGATAGGTCCTCCTGAACCACAGGGGGCAGCTTGTGACTCTGCTGACCATCCCCATCCTCTGGGCAGGACTACCTATGCCATCTCACTCTTGAATCATCTCGGGGTCCTCCACTCTTCCTGAACTGCCAGCCATAACCCATCTGCACCTACTCTTGAAGCTCAACTGAGACCCTGGTCTGCCTAGGTTTGGTGTTTAAAGCAGTAACAGCTGACAGCGACTGAGTTGCTTCACTGTGTGCCAGACCTTTATCTACACCATCCCATTTAACCCCAAAGATGACCACTCTCAGGGGCGGTATTAAAAATAACAAGCCATTCAAGCTCTAGCATTACCAGTCAGAATAGATACCTGCCTTAGTGCTAGATCAAGGCCTTAGCAACTCCATGTTCTGCCAAGAGCTAACACTTAGCTGTGTGCGGTGGTGCACACTTGTAATCCCAGTACTGGGGAGGCTGAGACAGGAGGATTGCAGATTCATGACGAGTCTCAGCAATTTAGCAAGGTCCTATGCAACTTAGTGAGACCCTGTTTCAAAATAAAAATAAAATAGGGCTGGGGGTGTAACTCAGAGGTAGAATGCCCCTGGGTTCAATCCCCAGTAATACACACACACACACACACACACACACACACACACACACACACACATGAATTAACTAACACTTTATTTATTGGATCAAGCAGGTCAGGCAGGGGAATAGCCACGGTGCTAGGGCTAAAGTCTGTGATTGTCTATTTACCAGTCAATCTGGAAGTATTCTGATGTTTTCACCATCAGTTTAGCTGTACTTGTGCATAGAGACAGAATTTCAACCCCATTATGGTATCATTCCATTATTTCATGGCAGTAGATGGAGCCCCAGAGCGTTTACAACTTGTCCATTGTAACATAGCTCATTAGCAGCAGAGCTGGGATTCCAACCCAGGTCTGACTCCAGAGCCCATCCTCTTAACCCCTAGTTGTCCTGTGTAGCTGGGAAGGGGGAGCAACCCCACTGGGGTGGAGTTCCCACTGTGATGCAGCTGAAGGCTGAACCAGAGGATTGTGGTTTAGGTTCTGGGGCTCCCTCATGCTCTTGCTGTTTTCAGCAGTTCTATGGAGAATGAGGAGGGCAAAGCAAGCTACCTGGAAAGACAGTGTGGTTGTGCAAGAGGCTGCAAGAGTGGCCATGGAGGGAATGGAGCCCAGCAGTTCTGGTGAGGGAAGAGTGGCCACTTTAACTGACTTCCCCAAACTGCTAGCATTCCTCTGCTCCCTGGTCCCCAACAGCACCCTTATGATGGATGACAGAATCTCTCACTCCCTGGGTTTTCTCCACCAGGGCTAGTGAGGCCTGGTGACAGCTGGAATTCCCCTGGGTCCTAGATAGTGCACCGTCTCCTTTGTGGTTGGGAGGGGAGGAGATTGCCAGAGTCGAGTTCCTTCCCTTTCCCCTATAGCTAAGCAGGACTTTTGTTGTTGTTGTTGTTGTTGTTTAATTTCCAAAATAGAAATCAATCACTCTGTCTCTCTGTTTCTGTGTGTGTGTGTGTGTGTGTGTGTGTGTGTGTCTGTCTGTCTGTCTGTCTGTCTTCTTCCCCCCTCCCTGCATCTCTCTTTGCCTGTTAATACATGGTGATTAAAACAATGATACAAAGAATAGAAGTTGTTGGACGTGGTGGTGCATGCCTGTAATCCTAGTACCTGGGAGGTCGAGACAAGAGGAAAGCAGGTTCAAGACCAGCCTCAGCAATGTAGCAAGACTCTCAGCAACCTAGCGAGACCATGTTTCAAAACAACAAATTAAAAGAGCCAGGGGTGTAGCCTGAGGTAGAATGCCTCTGGGTTTCATCCCCAGTACTACACACACACAAAGAGTAGAAGTTCTCCATAACACCTTGGTGATAACTGCAGGGAGCCTGTGTGTTGCCCTTCCCCTGGGGAAGCCGGATGGTGGTGGGTTAAGGGAGACTGGAGTCAGGCTGCTTGCGTTTTCGTCCCAGCCCCTCTGCTTAGCAGCTCTGTGAACACAATAAGTAACTTTGCTTTCCTATGTGATAGGGATAATAATAACAGTACAGGACCACTCTGAGAACACATCTTCCTTTGTGGAATGACCTAGTCTCTGTCATGTACAATCTTGGCGGGATCAGTCCAGGCATCCCGCCTTTCCTTTCCCTGGACAAGGGTTGGGCATGTGATTCAACTCAAGTGTGCTCTGTCTTCCAGACGCATCCAAATCTTGGGCAAAGTGACTTGGGGTAGATGGTGAACACTAATTTATTCCAGGGCAGTGCCTTGAGGACACTGTCCACTCATTCCTGCTATTTGAATCCCCAGGGACCTCTCAAGTACATGTCCTTCCTGAGACCTGTATTTTTTCCTTCCTTCCTTCCTTCCTTCCTTCCTTCCTTCCTTCCTTCCTTCCTTCTTTCCTTCCTTTCTTCTTTCCTTTTTGGTACTGGGAATTGAACCCAGGGGCTTCTACCTCTGAGCTACACCCTCAGCTCTATTTTATTTTTTATGTGGAAACAGGGTCCCACTAAATTGCTGAGGGCCTTGTTAAATTACTAAGGCTGATCTCAGCCGGGCGTGGTGTCGCACGCTTGTAATCCCAGTACTTTGGGAGGCAGAGATAGGAGGATCCGGGTTCGCAGCCAGCCTCAGCTCTCTCTCTCTCTCTCTCTCTCTCTCTCTCTCTCTCTCTCTTTCTCTACCTAGTGAGGCCCTCCGCAACTTCGTGAGACCCGGTTTCAAAATAAAGTATAAAAAATAGGGCCCGGGGTGTAGCGTGGAGGTAGAACGCCCCTGGGTTCAATCCCCGGTACTGCAAAAAAAAAAAAAAATTACTAAGGCTGATCTCAAACCGTGATCCTCCTATCTCAGTCTTACAAGTACTGGGATTACAGGCATGCACCACCATGCCCAGCTTTTACTTTTCTTTGGTTTTATATAAGCTACCTCACATCCCTCCCCCAGTATCTCTGCCCCCACTTTTAGTGGTGATATCTGTTTACCTGCAAGGAACATATATGAATTTGACATATTTCTCTACTGCTAACTCAAGTGACAGAGAATCCAGCCTATAATGGGTTAGGTCAAAAGAGAATGTAATGAGGCTGGGCATGGTGGTGCACGCTTGTCATCCCAGTACTTGGGAGGCTGAGACCGGAGGATCCAGGTTCGCGGCCAGCCTCAGCTACTTAGTGAGGCCCTCTGCAACTTTGTGAGACCCTGTCTCAAAATAAAGTATAAAAAATAGGGCTGGGAGTGTAGCTCGGAGGTAGAATGCCCTTGGGTTCAATCCCTGGTACCGCAAAAAAAAAAAAAAAAGAGAGAATGTAATGGCTCAAGGAAGGGAAAAATCCAGGAGTAGATTAGACTTTAGAGAAGGCTGGATTCAAAGGCTTAACTTACCAATGTGATTAATATCTGACCTCTTGCTGAGGCTTGACTTTGATCCCCCAAATGCTTCAAGATATCTGTCAGCATACTCAGCTGGGAGTGGTGGCACATGCCTGTAATTCTAGTACCTGGGAGGCCGAGACAAAAGGATTGCAGGTTCGAGGCCAGCCTCAGCAAATTAGTGAGACCCTCCGCAAATTAGTAAGACCCTGTTTCAAAATCAAAATAAAGTAGGGCTTGGGGTGTAGCTCAGAGGTAGAATGCCCCTGGGTTCCATGCCCAGTATCACATACACACACACACACACACACACACACACACCCTCAGGTTGTAGTCACATAGAAAAGAAGAGTGCTTCTCTTTCCTATTGCAGCCACTCAAAGCTCCAGGCTGGTTCTCACTGGCCTGAATCGAGACCCGTAGTAACCTTAGAATCCATCCCTGAAGCCGGGTGTGGTGGTGTATGCTTATAATCCTAGTACTTGGGAGACTGAGACGGGGGATCGCAGGTTCAAGGAAAGCCTCAGCAAGTAGTGAGACTTTCATCAACCTAGTGAGACCCTGTTTCAAAATAAAAATAAAATTGGGCTGGGAGAGTAGTTCGGAGGTAGAATGCCTCTGGGTTCAATCCCCAGTACCACAAAAATAAATAAATAGATAATCTTAATTTTTAAAAAAAAGAATAAACTAGAGAGGAGACACGCAGAAAACATAATCTCTAAGTGCATAGGCTTTCAAGTCAGACTTGGACAAGTTATTTAACCTCTCTGTAGTTTAATTTCCTAGTCTGCAAATAGGAATAATAACAGAACTACTTGCTGGGTGAGGATTCAATGAGTATAAAGGATTATCAGAGTACCTGGCATGATTCAGCACTATATTTCCACAAATATATACATCGTGTTTGTGAAGGTGCTTTATGCATTGGGGCGAAGGCTAAGCTGCTATAACAAAGAGACCCAAATGTACAATGATTTAAATGTAACAGGAGTTTATTTCTTGTTTTCATACAGTCTAGGGTCAGTGTCAGGTTGATGGATGGTTCTCCTCCTTGAGGGGATTTAGGGATGTAGGCTCCTTCTTCTTTGTGGTTCTTCAATCTCCTGAGGTCTCCAGCTGGTGAAAAGGGAAAGAGTGGAGGAGGCACACTTGTTTCTAGAAGCTTTGCTCTCCACGTGGCACATAGCAATAGCACTTCCTCTCACATTCGGGGGGAGGGGGAACCATTCTGATTTTTCAGAGAGGGATGGTAATACAAGAGACTGGATACAAAAGTGTTTGCAGGGCTGCAGGAGCAAAACACAGATGGTGAAGTTACCCAGAGAGTTCTAATTTTCTAGTTGTAGGAATCTACTACCACCCCTAGGCTGGAGGGGCAAAAGAGAAATTGATGCTATCCAGAGCCCAGGAAAATTGCATTTTTTTTTTTTTTTTGGTACTGAGGATTGGACCCAGGGGCATTCTACCTTTCTACCTCCAAGCTATACCCCCAGCCCTTTTTTATTTTTTTAATTTGAAACAGGGTCTTGCTAGGTTGCTGAGGGTTCTGCTAAGTTGCTGAGGCTGGCCTTGAACTTGGAATCTTCCTGCTTCAGCCTCCCAAGTGCTGGGTTTACAGGCATGCACCACTACACCCAGCTACATTGCATTCTTAAGTAGGCTGGAGCTCCTGCTCCCACTGCCATAAAACAGAAAAACCATGTTGAAACCATGGCTACTAGAAACCATGGCTACTACCCTGCAGGAAATCAGGAGCTCACACTCTTACTGATGTTGCAGTCTGGAAGTCTGAAGTCACCTGCTGTTGTTGCTGTCAATACTAGAACTATATAGTTCATGTGTGCCATGAAGAATGTATGCTTCTGAGGCTGCCAGAGTTCAGGCCACCAGCATTCCCGGAAGAGTGCTAGGAGCCTGCATATGCCACTGTGGCAGCTGCTGCTCCTATCATTGCTGGAGAGAGGAAAAAGGGTTTCTGCCTTCTGCCTTCCAAACTCCTACCAGCAACACTCATTGGCAAACATAATGGGGAGTCAGTTGATAAAGGAATCTGAGAAATGTAGTTCACAGGCTTCCAGCCCCTTGCTATCCAGAGGGGAGCATAGGATGAATAGCAGTGGGTTGAATAGTAGCAGGATGAATAACAGACAAGTGACTGGCACTGTAACTTCAGAGTATTGAAATGGAAGGTTCAACTACCTTCCTGCAGGGCTTGCCCGACTTCAGAACTAGCCAACAGTCTCCCTATCCATACTGCTAGATTTCTATAAAGGGGGCGAAGGCAGGAGGAGTACCACAATTGTAAAGGGAGACAGGCTATCCTCCCCCCTCATTCTTTGTGGGTGTATTAAAATGTTCTCTTCCCTAAAGCCCTGGGAGGAGGTGACCAAAGAATTGGCTCATGAGATTTTGGAGTAACCTCAGGAAGAGGAGTGTAAATTATTTCCCAGTTATATCTCAGCTGACCTGTAAGGTGTGTTGCTATGGCTCAGTGCTACAGGGACAGGATGGGGCAGGAAGAAATGTTGGGGATAGAAGATGTGGTGACAGTGTCAACTAGAGAAAGGATGATGACTGTGTCCTTGAATGGTTAATTCCCATGAGTTCCAGAAGATAGATCTGGTAGCCCAAACACAGAGCAATGATGATGACAAAAATATTCTCTGTCTACCCTGTCTAGTGTGGCAGCACTAGTCATGTGTGGCTATTGAGCCCTTGAAATGTGGCAAGTGCAAATGAAGAACTAAATTTAAAATTTCTATTTAAGCCGGGCATGGTGGTGCACGCTTGTAATCCCAGTACTTGGGAATGTGACAGGAGGATCACAGGTTCGAAACCAGCCTCAGCTACTTAGTGAGGCCCTCTGCAACTTAGTGATACCCTGTTTCAAAATAAAGAATAAAAAATAGGGCTGGGGGTGGAGCTCAGAGGTAGAATGCCCCTGGGTTCAATCCCCAGTACCGCAAAAAAAAAAAAATATATTTCTATTTAATTTAAATAATCATATGTAGACTGTGCAGCTGTAGACCTTAAAGCTGGGGAAAGAGGCTGGATAAGATTGGGAGCTGTAGGCTTACTGGGACTCTTGCTAAAGAACACAGAGTGCTGCCCACTGGGCATGTACAGGAAAACACAGTTATGTTCCCAGGACCATCGAGACCTGATGGCTTGGGGTTGAGCATCACACCAGCAGGGCCTGCAGAGATCTCACTGCTGGCTTGAGTGTATAGACAATGAAACTGGATTCATGGTGATGAGGCTGAAATTCAGCTGGACACACCAGAACAGCCACACTGATTGTCAAAATATTGCAGCACTTCTGTACCACTTGGTAAACACCTGCTTCCTGGAATGCCTCCTACCACCCTAGCCACCCCACACTTCCAGGACTCCCTGGACTTTCGAGCTACCCAGTAGGGCCTCTACTGCCCCCTCCCTCTGACCTGGCATTGCACAGAACTTCCAGGACCCTGCTCAGGGGATTGGCTGGTGGTTTCTGGTGGGTTGGTGCCATTGCCATTCTGGTTGTTAAATATCATCAGCTCTGGTCTTGGGCACTGAAAGCGCAGCCACCGAGGTGTAGTTACTGGTGTGGAAGAACAGTGTTGTGACCCACAAGAAGCCATTCACCCCAACTCGCCATGGGCGGACACAGAAGCAACGCTTCCTCACTCCCTCCTCCCTAAAGCCCACACTAGACAAGCAATCACAAGGAATGGGACCAATGCGCAAGAGCTCCCTCCTGCCCCTGGCTGCCGGAGCCTTAAGTCTGTCCTTCATGGGATGGGTGCTGGGAAAGAGCTTAGGGTCAAATGTGAAATTAAAAACTAACTTGGAGCCGGGCGTGGTGGCGCACATTTGTAATCCCAGTACTTTGGGAGGCGGAGACCGGAGGATCCGGGTTCGCGGCCAGCCTCAGCGCGCATGTGCGCGCGGGCGCGCACTCTCTCTCTCTCTCTCTCTCTCTCTACCTAGGTGCTCTCTCTCTCTCTCTCTACCTAGGTTCTCTCTCTCTCTCTCTCTCTCTCTCTCTCTCTCT
>PVJS01042431.1:0-17517 GCA_004027185.1 Glis glis | reverse complement strand
TCCTGCCGTGCTGTCTCAGGCTTGCAGCTTTCTGAGGAATTCTGGAGCTGGTAGCCTCTGTGTCTGCGTATTCGTACTTGGGTTACTGGATTTAGGGTTTTGGGTCTTTTGTGTCTGTGCGATGTTGTTTATTTCTGAGTCCCTGATGCGATTCTGAGACAGTTTTGAGACAGGCTCGTTCAGGGGCTCCTACTCCGTCACCATCTTGCTTCTTCCTCCTACTGCATTCTCTATGCTAGCCAGGTGCGGCAGCACATGCCTGTAGTCTCACCTACATGGGAGGTTCACCTAGAAGTTCAAGGCTAGACTGGGCAACATAGCAAGACATTGTCTCAAATTTTTTTAAATTTAAAAATAAAAGCAGTACAAGATTCTCTATGCTGACAACTAACCCCCTGGCTATTTTCTCAATTTTTTTCCCTTTTCCTCCCTCTTTGTCCACATCCTCTTTTCTTTCTTTCTCCTTCAGTTCTTTTTTATTTATTTTGGGTGGGGAAAGTTGTAGAAATGATAGTGTCCACTGCCCCTCAGTACATCCAGAAGCAGATCTTTTGGCTATAGATCTCTTCAGAAGGTGAGGTGCTTAGTACCTCTTTTGCCCAGTTTTAGATACTACTTACAAATTTGGGAATAAAGGAAAGTTCCCATTGTCTGAATCTCACTCTCATATCACCAATCATTTGGTGTATCAGAGCCTCCACAAGTCAGAAGAGCAGTATATTTATCTACAAATGAGGTAACAGTCTTAAGAGACAAACCCAGGTACAAGATCCAACTGTGCTTCTTAACCCGTTGCATGCTCTTAAAAAATTGCTTAATTGGACCTCGATTTCCTCATCAATAGAATAGAGAAAATGCCAACCTGGTCCTAAGCTATGACTTGCAAAGGTGTTCGATGCTATACATTATTTAATATTTCATCATACTTACAAATAGCACTGTGGGAACTATGTGCATTGGATAAGTAAGACCTAGTCTCTGCCATCCAGTAGAACACAATCTAATATAGAGACAGGCACATAAAGACACAAGTGCAAGGCAAGAGGAGGAATATTTATGGAGTCGAGTTGAAAACCAGAGTAGCTATGAGGCAAGGTGTCTCAGAAGCTCTCTGTTTTAGTTACTGATGAGAGAGGGATTCCTGCACTAGAGTTACAGGGATGGCTGAATATGTGTCACTGGAAGGTGGAAAAATGAGATCAACAGGAGTTTATTAGTCACAAATACTTGCAGTTCAGCAGAGGGTGAGAAAGGACGCCAGCTACCATGTAAGAACATAAAAGAGTTGCACCCACTACAATAGTGACCAAGCAAGGGTTATGAGAGGCAGGCTTTGTATTATCAAGAAGGTAGAATGTCCCCTGGCTTCAGTAGAAGGTATATGATTGACTTGTTTGGATAATTCTGCAGGGTAGCAGGAAACTGAATCTCATGACTCAGGGATAATCAGGAACTGTTCCTGGCACCATGATAAGGAGAGTCATTTATTGGGGGAAAGTTACCCTCAGGAGCAATCTGGGAAGGGAAGTTTGCAGTGAGGCCATGCAAGGCCCTTCTGATTTCACCCGATGTCAAGGCAGCAAGTGATGTTGAGCCTTAATTTGAGGCCTCCTGCTGCAAACATCATCTGAATTCAGTCCAGAAGGTTGACCAGGAGTAGTAAGAGTGGCTTGCATGGGACTGGGCCCATGGCATTGTACTTGAAGCAAATGTCACGGTTGAAGGCAAATTTCTTCCATGTAGAGAACATGCAAGACCTGTTCACAGTCAATGTTGCTCAAACTTCAGCTGTAGAAGATGGTAGGGAAAGAAGTAGAGGGATAGACAGAGGGTGATCACAAAGAGCCTCATAAGGAAGAGAAAGAGTTAGACACAATGACAGTATTCTGATGCTAACAGACATTCTTCTAAAAATGATTAGGGGTCCCATAATTCAAAGAAAGGGCCATTTTAAACAAGCTATACTAATTTCTTCTTTCACATGATATTTTAATACCCAATTGATGTGCATTTGTAAACTTCTAAGATGTTATGCATTGCTGCCTAATCTTGAGGACTTAAGTCTTTTAGAAAAAAAATCCTGTTCCAGAACATCAATT
Source organism: Glis glis (assembly GCA_004027185.1). NCBI lineage: Eukaryota > Metazoa > Chordata > Mammalia > Rodentia > Gliridae > Glis > Glis glis. Next base: position 15,418 of record PVJS01042431.1, on the reverse strand, counting down.
AACTATTCCAGGAAACAAGTTTTTTTTAATTACTGTTATAGGTAATGAGGGAATCATTACAAGATTTCAGGCTGAGAGTGACATCATCCTGTTTGTATTTTAAATTAAACATTCTGGTGAATGTGTAGAAGATGAATTTGAAAGGATCAAAATTTGAGAAGTTAGTGAACCCAGTTAGGAGGTTGTGGAAACAATCCAGGAAAGCAATCATGGATAGAAATAAGATAATAGAGGCAGGAAAAATGAAAAATCTGAAAGAATTTTTTATGTATTAGATGAGTTTGATGTATCTGGGAGAGTGAGGTCAGGCTGCAGCCACAAATGCCAAAATCTCAATGACTTCCCTCAATGATGGTTTCCTCTTAGCAGATGCCTATCCTGAGTTGATGGAAGGTCTGCTCCACAGAATCACTCAGTGACCCCGTTGATGGAGGTCCTGTCATCTGAAAGCGGCACCATCCAGAAGAAGAGATCTTGAGTCATTATAGCAAGAGGATGGAGCATGGAGACTCAGACTGTGGCTTGGGTCTGAAATCACACCCGCCACTAACCAGAATGAGTCACATGGCCCTGCCTCATTTCAGGTGGTTTGGTGTGATCTTACATGAGTCCAGAAAGGGGAGGAGAATCAAATCACGGAATGCCTTATGCAGCAAGCAAGAGAATAAGAAAATATCAAGATGTCTCCCATGAGTCACTAGATGAAGGATAGTGTTGTGAACCGGGAACAGGAGGGTATTAGAATAGGGAAACAGGGAAACATTGTTTGGTTTTATATGCCAAGTGAATTTCCTTAGAAGATGACAGGTAGACTGCTGGAAATTTAAGTCTAAATATTAAAGGAGAATTCTGTTCAGGAGATAAGATTTGGGAATAATTAATAGTTAAAACCAAGAAAGGAAATAAGATCCAGAAAAAGTAATATATTCCCTAAGGAACATCAGAGTTTTTTAAAATATACTTTTATTGGTGCATTGTAATTATACATCATAGTGAGGTTCAAAGTGATAAAAACATGTCCACATAAAGAACTTGGTGTGTTTCCCTACAGATCCCACCCCCCTCCTCCATCCCCATACATGTTCCCCTCCTCCATCTCCATACATGTTAGTGAAATTAATAATGATATATAGATATAGCATTATTAAACTGTTTCCTTCATCAAGCCTCCTTTTTCCCCTCCCACCTACCTCCCGCAGTCCCCTTCCACTATTCTACTGGTCTCTCTTCTCATTTATCTGAAGTCCCTTTTTTTCCTATTTTATATCTCCTGCATATGAGAGAAAACATATGACGCTTGACTACCTGAGATTGGCTGACCTCATTTAGCATATTATCATCTAATATTATCTATTATCTAGTTCCTTCCATTTTCCTGCAAATGACATAGTTCTGTTCTTCTTTATGGTTGAGTAAAATTCCACTGTGTGTATATACCACATTTTCATTTTTCATTCATCTGTTGGTGGACACCTAGAGACTGGTCCCATAGTTTGGCTATTATGAATTGTGCTGCTATAACCAAGGACATGCATGTATCACTGTAGTATTCTGACTTCAGTTCTTTTGGACAGATACTGAGGAATGGTGTAGCTGGGTCATATGGTGGTTCCATGCCTAGTCTTACTTTGAAGGAAAATTCCAAGAGGACAGGAAACTGTCAGAGAAAGACAAGGAGAGAATCCACACATATCCACTCATAAAAAGTGAAAGGAGGTAAGAGTTTCCAAGAGAAAGTGATCAGTAACAGCAAACACAACTACTATTTCAGGTGAGATGGGTTGAAAGGAACCTGGTGCATTTGGAAGTTAAGATGTCATTGCTGATCTCAGCAGGAAGACGCTCAGGGAGGTGTGGGAACACAAGCAAGCCTTACATGTTCTGAGCAGTGAGAGGGAGGTGAGGAATTGTAAGAGGCAAATAGAGTCAAGTTTTATTCCCGAGCTTCTTCCTCAACCCCCATGATTCATCTATTCAACTAATATTTCATAAGAATGTATTTGGGTATAAATATGACATATGAGCTTCCTTCTCTTAGGATTTTGCTCCAGTAGATGAATGTTGCATTTCTTCCTTGATGTTCCTGTACATATTCATTTATTTTAGCACTTTTTGCATCATACTGCATGTATTTATTTCTTTATCTTCCTCTTAGTAATGAGCTCTTTCTGTATAAAGACAGGGTAACGATTTTATTGATCTGTTTATACCAAAAGCTTATCACCATCCCTGGACACAGTAGGCAGGCAATGAATGTTTGAGTTTTTTAATATATTAAATTATTTAATCCTCACAATTCTGTGAAGTAGTTATGATTAACCTCATTTAGCGGAGGAGGTACAGAATCAGGATGACTACAATTTACCAAAGGTCATAAATAGCAGTGGCAGAGCTGAGACCAGAATCCAGACTTTGGATTCCATGTGTGTTTCCCTCCATCACACCATAACTGTTTTGAAATCTTTCTTTCTGGGGTGAAGGTTTCAAAATGACTCGTGTATTGCTCTTCAAGTTCCTCATTATAAACCAGGTGTGGTGGTGCACATATGTAATCCCAGTACTTGGAAGGCTGAGACAGGAGGATCACAGGTTTGAGGACAGTCAGAGCAACTTAACAAGATTCTCAGAAACTTAGTGAGATCCTCTTTCAAAACAAAAAATAAATTAAAATGGCTGGGAGTATGGTCAGAGATAGAATGCCTCTGGGTTTAATTCCTAGTACCACACACACAACACACACACACACACACACACACACACACACACACACACACTTCCTCATTATATTCAAGATTACATATCAGCAGTGCAATCTGAGATGTAGATATGTCAATAGATCAAAACCATTTAGCCAACTCCTGTAGTCCTTTACCCCATAATTTTGACTGAGCTGAGTTTACCATTGAACATACTATAGTACATAGTAGAGTGTTAGATGTACTGCACTATACTATACCATACTATACTATTCTACATTATAGCTTAACATGCTATATTATGGTAAGATTACACACATGAAATTGCTGGTTTAGGTCCAAAAATGTAAAATATCAGCCCTTTCATATCATTCAACCTAACAGCGTACAGGATAATTCCTCCGATGACATGAAACTAAAAGTATGAATGAGTAGTATGAACTAATTAGTATGAAAGTAGGTAGTATGGTCGAGGAGAAAGATTTTGGAAATAAACTAACACTGCAGACTTGTGACTATGTTACTTAAACTTTCTAAGCCTCAGTTTTCTAATATTTAGAATGGAGATAATTTCTTCCCAAATATCTGTTGTAAGGATTGAATGATGTGCTCTGTCTATATCTGACCCATGAAAGATACTAAGCCAATGGAAGCTGTAATTATGATCACAAGGAAACATGAATGCTTCAAATACAAGATGTTTAATCACAAGACTTTATTTCCAGGGTTTATTCTGGAGCAGAATTTCTAATTTGCTATACATATTCTTCATATAATAACATCTTTGGAATTTCTTGTGACCACACATATATTACTTGCCTCTGAATTTTAAAAATCCACTGTATGGAGCAAATAACCGTCAACAAGCCATTGCCTGCTGAGTAAGACCTTTAGTTAAAGGTAATCTTCCACAGGGAAGGAGCAGCCAAACAGTAGTTTCAAGGATAAATATTTATATGAAATTTCTCGAAGAATTCCCAGGAGTACTGATTGCTCCAAATTCTAGAAAAGTATCTTTGGCAAAATCTTCCTTTTGAAATGAAAATTAGTAACCAGAAGTGGCTGAGACTTGGCTGGTCTTTGATCCCTGACAAGAGCCATCCTTTAAAAGGGGTGACTCCGAGTTCTCTTCCAGGACCGTGGGTTTTCTCCCAGTGCACATGGTGCAACCAGGATCCCTCTTAAATTCTCTCTCAGTATTGCAAACTCACGGGAAACCTTAGATGGAGGAGCTGTCTCTGGCACCCCACAGCTTTAACAGAATACCCTGCCTCTTCTCCCAAATAGTTGAGGGAATAGCCTCTTCTGTGAGCCTAGCTTCTACTCACACCTCAGAACTTTTTAGAATTTACTTTTAACTGAAACATAAAACATAAATATTGAAGCCGGGCGTGGTGGCGCACACTTGTAATCCCAGTACTTTGGGAGGCGGAGACCAGAGGATCCGGCTTCGCAGCCAGCCTCAGCTCTCTCTCTCTCTCTCTCTCTCTCTCTCTCTCCCTGTCTCTCTCTCTCTTTCTACCTAGTGAGGTCCTCCGCAACTTCGTGAGACCCGGTTTCAAAATAAAGTATAAAAAATAGGGCCGGGGATGTAGCACGGAGGTAGAACGCCCCTGGGTTCAATCCCCGGTACCGCAAAAAAAAAAAAAACCATAAATATTGTACATATGTATTGGGGTATCATGTTATATTTTAACATATGTATACATTATGTAATGTTTAAGTCAGGTCATGCTTATTTATCTCCTCAGTTATCATTTCATTATAGTGAAAGCATTCAAACGCCTTTCTTCTAGCTTTTAACAATACAGAGCTCACTATCATTTTTGTAATGATAAGTAAGTGTACAATAACACATCAAAACTTATTTCTCCTAAATATGACTTAGTACCCATTGATCAAACCCTCCCCATTCCACCTCCCCCCTCCTTTTCCCAGCCTCTGGTAATCACTATTCTACTCTTAACTTCCATGAGATCAACTTTTTCAGATTCTACATGTGCATGAGAACACGCAGTATTTGTCTTTCTGTGTCTGGCTTATTTCACTTAACATGATAATCACTTCCATCCATAAGATCACAAATGACAGGATTTCATTCTTTTTATAGCTGAATAGTAGTCCATAGGGGATATGTACCACATTTTCCTTATCTATCCGTCAGTTGATGAACACAGGTTGTGTCCATTTCTTGGCTATTGTGAATAGTGAATAATGCTGCAATAAGCCTGGGGTGCAGATGTCTCTTTGATATGCTGATTTCCTTTGGATATGTACCTCATAGTAGGATTGCTGGATCACATGTAAGTTCTATTTTCAAATTTTTGAGGAACCTCCATACTGTTTTCCACAGTGGCTGTACTAATTTTCATTCCCACCAACAGTGTGCAAGTGTTCTCTTTTCTCCATAGCCTCTCCAGCATTTTTTGTCTTTTGTCTTTTTTATAATTAGCCATTTTTCCTGGAGTGAGGTGATATCCCATTGTGGTTTTGATTTGCATGCCCTAATGATTAGTGTTGTTGAACATTTTTTCATAAGCCAGTTGACCATTCGTATTCCTTCTTTGAGAAATGTCTGTTTAGATCTATTTGCCCATTTTAATAGGGTTATTTGGTTTATTCTGATGAGTTACCTGTATATTCTAGATATCTCAGAACAATAAAGAGACTATCTAACATCAGACTCCCACATTAGAACCCATCTTGAAGGGACAGATAAGCAGAGCCCTTCCCATATTCACATAAGACTCTTCTTTTCTCTTTACTTCTCTTCCCTGAAGAGTCTTTAACCAATGTATGTGTTGAGAGAGTTCAAGGTGAAGGGAATTTTTAAAACACTTTGCATATGTGAACATCTTTCTATCTTACTTTCAGGCCAGTAGATTTTTAAACAAAGTATACAGGACTTACCATGTTTATTATTCTGGTTCTCCAATGGTCTCTTTCCCCTGAACCCCATCCCCAGGAGTACGTGACTAAGGTCTTACTGTCTGGGCTGGGGAATGAGAAGATAAGGCACTTGGATTACAGTAAGGACATGTTACTTGTGATTTGATTACAAAATGACTCTTTATCTTCCATTGCTAAAAGTTCTACCCTCTTACAATAAACCTAGGTATCATTATGCACTACTTACCATATCACCAATACAAAGGGGCTATTTGTTTGTTTGTTTGTTTGTGTGTTTGTTTGTTTGTTTGTTTTAGTACTGGGGATTGAGCCCAGGGGCATTCTAACACTGAGCTGCACCCCCAACCCTTTTCAATTTTAATTTTGAAATAGGGTCCTGCTAAATTGCTGGGGCTGGCCTCTAGTCTGCAATCCTCCTGTGTCAGCCTCCCAAGCACTAGAATTACAGGCATGCACCACCACACTCAGCTACAAATGGTTTTAACATAAACCACTTTGCCATCTGAGAGCTATGGACCAGATTTCTAGACATTGGCACTATCAGTATGTTCAGCTAGATAATCCTTTCTTGCAGGCCACTCTCCCATTCATAGTGGGAAGTTTAGCAGTATTCCTGATTTCTACCTACTGCATACCAGTAGCACCTCTTCCCAGGTTGTGACAACCAAACACAGACATTACCCAGTGTCTCCTGGCAATGGAAATCACCTGGGGTTTAGAACCACTACTATAAACTCGTCCTGGAGCAACATGTGATGCTTGTGTAATGCTTCTGAGTGTTTGGATGATGGATTGCTTCTAAGAAGCACTCTGCAGCTATAACTTTGCAAAATGACCTTTTTTATCTTCCCTATGAGTCAGGTAGCACAGATTATTGGCCCCATTTCCACAGATAGAAACTTGGAAGCATTCAGCCCTCCCAATCAGGTCATGAAAGTCTGCACTTGTATTTTCCCCACCTGAAAAGTGAAAATTATAATCACTGCTTTTCTTCCCAGGCCTCAGATTGGACACTAACTACAGAGCAATGCCCTTTCCTACCTGCTATTCCCAATTTTTTCTACATCAGGCAAGTCTAGAAATGAATATTTGCCTGTCTTCCTATTTCATGGGCATCAGAAATAAAGCCTTCCACCTAAATAAAATGGCAGCAAGCCACATGTTTCATCAATGTAACTGCCAAATTACACAGAGTGAAAAATCAATTCCAGCCAAACCAATAATAATCAGATAGGTTTTTTTTTTTGTCATGCCCAGACACAATGCAATTTTAGAAACACAGATATTAATGTGCCCCACATGCCTACCACATTCACCTCTGTGACACCAATCTAGCACTTGGGAAGGAGTGCAGATAGGCTATACAGACAAACAACCAGGAAGTCAGCTTTACAACATTCTATTCACATGGATTCCCAAAGCCAGGAAATTATACAAGAACACATAATAGTCTGTGAACCACAAAAGCTCGTGGCTTCTTAGTTGTGAAGGCTGTCCAGCCTGATCCTAGCAGAGATTCAAATAACATGGGATATTTAAAGAGCTGAGAATTGCCAGACAAAAGCTATCTTGCTGGGAAATAAAACCCACCTTTTAAAATCCACCTTTTAAAAAAATGTTTGATACAAGAGCTTAGTATATATGATTATTATAGGTAGTGTGCAGTACATCTGTGAAAAACCAGGGCAGGGACCTCAGAATCTGCATCTGCATATGGGGAAAGGCATCAGATTTAGAAATTGAATGGACTGGGCTTCACTAAGTGTCCTCTGAGAGCGAGTGAATAAGGCCTATGAGACTAAAACAGCATATATTATCCCCAAAACAAATCAAGATCTAAGCAAGTAGATTAATAAAAATAGAAAGTGAAGTCTGACCTGATAAAATGATAATTTTTTAAGTTAACACATCTAATTGCTACTGGCTACATATAATCATAACAAATATGTGAAGAATGGATTCATATCCTTTGCAGCACATCGATTTTTGTTAATTCATACACATAGCTAAACTAGCATAGACTGTCCTTTTGGAGGTATTAGGAAAAGTATTATAACTTAAGCATTAAGTGTACCAAGCAGGTCATTTGTCAGTTACTTTGGTAATCAATTAGAGTTGCATGTATTTAAAGATATTCCTACTTGAAAATCTAAATTTGTGACAAGGTATATTAATCCTAATTGTTCTAACATCATTTAATATAAATTATTTTTTAAAAAAACTATGAGAATTAATGATCCAAAGTTAAAAACCATCATGAAGAAACTCAAACTCCTGTATCTAACTGAGAAGAATAAAATGGATAGTATCTGGAGATTCTGAGTCTGGAAGATCTTCAGCGCCCTCTACAGGTTATTTAAATAATTCTCACAGATTTGATGTTTACTTTCCCATTATGTTTTTAGGCAATTTCTAAAACATTAAAAATAAATTATTGGTGTTTTAATTTAAAAAGTGCTGTATGTTCACCACATAAAATCTTTGAAGCTAAAAACCTCACTCATGATCTTAAGTCCATTGGATATCTTTATTAAATATTTACGTATATATTCTTTGGTAGGTATACACATATGCATGCATTTTTATTATATTTGCTTTCTCTTAACAACACACTATACACATTTTACTATGACTGATTTGGTTGGTTGGGGTGTTTTTAGATTTTATTAGATTTTCTAAATGTGTTTAACTTACAAATCGCTACCTTGTATCATCAAAATTTCTCAGTGAAATGTGATCCCACCACCACCAAAAATAAAAACGGTGGGGAATAAAAAAATTATATAAAGCAAAACTAAACTCAATAACCATTCAAGGGTGGGTTCACAAACAATAAAACTATGATGCCATTACTCTAAAATAAAAATACCATAAATATATTCTGAATAGTTTCACACATTAGGATATAAGGTAGTGAATATATATATATATATATATATATATATTCACTATATATATATATATATATATATATATATATATATGGTAGTGAATGTCATATAATTAGACAGATGAGATCATTTCTAGAGTTTTGGACTCAAAATACCACTGCATGAAGCTTAAGTTAGCTGGATAATCTCCTTGGTTTCTATTTTACTTACTCATGGTCTTCAAAGGTAGTGTAGGCTTTGGAAAATTAAAGGCATATTTGGCATATCAAGTGCTTATCAAAATTAGGGGTGACTTCTATCTTTAGACTAGGCCTCACTTTGTTTTTTATTCTTTACGATAAACTAATGGTGCATAACTTTAAAACTCCCAAGTAGATCAGGCATTCTCAACACCCAATCTTAGTATCCGATTTTAGAACAATTTTAAACAACATTTTAATATTGACACACTTGTTTAGATTCTATGATTATAAGGTTAATTATTTTTTGTACATCCAAGTTAATGTGGTCATTCCACTTTTTGGAGAATACCAGCATAAATGACTTTGGCTACAAACAGTTTTAAAGTAGAGAGGATTTTAACAAGAAAGGAACTTACTGGCAGAGGTGACATCCAATCACAATAACTCTCTGACCTCATCCAAGGGCAAGGCCCTCTTCTTTCCATGACAGCAATATTAAATAAGAAGTTGTCCAGTTTTTGAAACAGAGATTTCTCAGCAACTTTGCAAAGAGTACATGCTTTATTTGGTCTCAGTACTGTGAAATTCATCTTTTTTAGAAGGTTGTACCAGATCTTGGCAGAAATTAAGAACAAGAGCTAACAGTCACAATTTATTTCCATCTTTTACCCAAGTAATTTTTTAAAGGAGGGAATTGCAAGCAATTGGAATATTCATTAAATGCATAGAAAATGTAAGCTGGCCATGGTGGTACACACCTGTAATCCCAATACATGAGAAGCTGTTATAGGCAGATCTCAGATTCAAGGCCACTCTCAGCAACTTAGCGAGACCCTCAGCAACTTAGCAAGACCCCGTTTTGAAATAAAAATAAAATAGGGCTTGGAATCTGCATTGGTAGAATGCCTCTGAGTTCAATGCCCAGTACCAAAAAAAAGCATATACAATGTAAAAGAGAGTCAAAACTATAAAAGAAAATTTGACCATAGATATCCCAGAAAAAAATCAACTCCATGATTATTAATATAAGTTGAAATTTTTGAACTGTTTTTACCCATGACTTCTGATACCAAATGTGCAGATTTTCCTCATACTAACCAATTCTTCTACTCTCCAGACACCAACTGGGTGTCCAGCAGTTCAATTATGATACTGACTACCCAGAATTAGTGTCAGACGCTACAGGTTTTAGGGCTCAGTCCCACAAGATTGCCTTCACTTTAGGAGTGTTGGGTCCCCAGGTTACCCACACCTCCATCTGACCTGGATATAAATTGAAGGCTCCCACAGACCTGCTCACATGTTTGATACTTTGCTATAACAGTTCACAGAACTAAGGAAAAAGGCTTACTTCATACTATGATGTTATTATAACAGATAGATCCCCAAAACTGCCAGGTGGGACAGATGCATGGGACAGTGTGACTGGGTGGGGATTAGGGTGCAGAACTTAAAAGTGCTTTCCAGATGTGCCATTCTCCCACCACCTGGATGTGTTCACCAGCCCAGAAACTCTCCAAACCTCAGCATTTAGGGGGGGGATTTATGGAGATATCATCATGTGGGCATGATTGATTATCAACTCTGTCTCCAGCTCCTCCTCCTTCCCCAGGAGTTGGGGCTGTGGCTGAAAGTTTCAGGCGTCTAATCAAGGTTCAGTCTTTTTTGGCAATTTGCCTCCATTCTGAAGTTATCTAGGGGCTCACCAGAATGACCTCATTAGAACAAAGAAGCTCTTGGCACCGAAGAGATTGCAAGGGATTTAGGATTTAGGAGCTCTGTGTCAGGAACAGAGGACAGAAACTAAATACATATTTCTTATTATGCCACAGAAATAGATGGATATGGTTTTTTCTGAGACAAATTATTCTTTCCTTTGACTATTAAGATAATTGAAATATAGATGGTTAGAAGCTGTTGTTTTGAAGTTTTTATTGGTAACAAGCATATCAAGACAAATATTTAATAATAGGATTAGCATTTTCAGGCATGATCATCTTTTACTTCATCACTGATTGTGACCATAGGGCAACCTCGATTCTGATGTTTGACCAATAATTTCCCAAAACATATGCACCTACATAAATTATTGAAATATAGCTTCCTTATCATTTACTAAAGGGAGTTGTATATTGTGGAGGAAGGTTTTTATCATGAGCATACCACACGGCTACTGGTATTGTTAGAATGAAATTCACTTTACATTGTTCCAGCTGGGCGCGGTGGCGCACGCTTGTAAACCCAGTACTTGGGAGACTGAGACCAGAAGATCTGGGTTCGAGGTCGGCCTCAGCTACCTAGTGAGGCCCTCCGCAACTTCATGGGACCCGGTTTCAAAATAAACTATAAAAAATCGGGCCGGGGGTGTAGCTCGGAGGTAGAATGCCCCTGGGTTCAATACCTGCAAAAAAAAAAAAATTGTTCCAGAAGATAAGAAAGATAAATTCTACAGACATGTAGGCCAATGAAATTGATGCAGTCAATTGATGCAGGATTCTAACCCGTAGAAAGGAAATAAGTAATCTATGGAGGCAATTTGACTTCTCTAAACACAAGTCAAAACAGATGGCAATTTCTTATTTGCAAAATAAGTGAGTGAAGAATATGAGATAGATACAAAGAAACAGACTTGAGGCTAAAATGATTAGGCAAATATTAAGTGGATAAACGATGGTGTCACCCCACAAAGTGCTGCTTACATTTTTTTTAGATCATCCGAGAAGGATATTGCCAAGATAGTGTCACAGGGCTCTCCTTGTCTCTGCCATTCCACATTTGTCTCAATCAAGGGAATTATGATGAAAGACATGTTTTTCAAATTTGCAGATAACTAAGAAGAGCAAATCAGTATCCAAACAACAAACATGAAACTCAATAGACTAAAACAGTGAGTCAAACCGAATTAGATAAAACTTAATGAGGACAATATTAGATCCTATACTTGAATCCAAAAGGGAAAAAATCATTGCCTATTGCAAAAGCTAATTGTGCTGCTTTATTAGATCAGTGACTAGAATATGAAAAGTCCTGGGCTTTTGCTAGCCAGTCACACCAAGAATAGCATGGGTTGGACAGAACTGAGATAGAGCATGGAGTGTGCTCCTCAGCATGGAGCAAGAAAAATGACAGAGGAGGTCAGCATAGGGTCAGACAGGGAATTGGCCCCAGGAAGGACAGGTAGGTAGACCAAGAGTATAACCTGTCATGTGAAGTCCTACCTGGCAGACAATTTCATATTGAGAAATTAATGGTGGTTAGCCAATTTGGAAGTCAGGATGGGCCATGATCAAATTCAGGAGTCAGGATTTCTGATCATAAAAAATCTATATCTATATCTATATCATCTATATCTATATTCCAAGAAAAGAAAGCTGAGGAGAGCTTGGCCATCACACTAGAGCCCATTAGTATCCAGAGTTCAACCAAGCCATTTTAAACATCAGTCCCTATAGGCAAAAAGATGTCTATGTGCCACAAGCTCTCCAAGGGGCTTAAATTATTGGCTCCAAAATGCATAAAGAAAACTATAATATTAAACTAATACAATATCATATTAATATGTCAGCTGCAATTCAATAATTTATAATGACAAATAAATTCTATTTAACATGGGATGTGAATACCTTTCAATATATTCAATATAATGCCTGAGGTCGAAGTCTTTAAATAGGAATGATCTAGAATAAAGAAAGGTTAATGGACTAGGCAGTGTGATAGTCAGATAGAAAGGAAGAAAACACTAGAAAAATCATTCTGGGAAAATACATATTGGCCAAACATAGCAGATGCCAAGGCTTGGGTTCTCCCCACCCACTTGCATTAGGTTCTAGATCTGGTCAGAAATAGGGAAGCTTTTCAAGGGATGTTAAGAAACTTCTAAGAAACATGCTTGCCTGTAAAATCCCAAAGGTGATAACATGAATCAATTCAAAATCTTGCTGATACTTAGTTCCTTATATGAGTGGCTTAATAACCCGGGCAGGACTAACCTTGGTGTAGGTCTGCACGAGAAAGAACAGAGCCAGATGACACAAAAAGAGGTAGAAAAAAAACAAGGTAGAATGACTGCCTCTCAGTTTGAGGCTCCATACTTCAAGGGGTATGTAAGCAAAATGGAAACTACTGCACAGAAAAAGTGCTTCTTAAGACTACTCATGTACCAGGACCAGAGCCTGCTGGGGGAAAAAATCTGAAAGGAAGCATGCCAATATCTAAAAGATGAGAGGTGTTATTATGTAGAAAACCTACTGAGTTTGTTTTCTATGAATACAGGGAGTGGACAAGGATTAGATGATGGATGCTCTCCAAGAAGATGAATATTTTTTTTTACTTATTGTGAGGACATATTCCTTAATAACTATATAAAGGCTAATTAACTATTCAGTTGACTGAGAAAATATGAGACTAACCCTTAGGGACTGGATGACCACTCTGACCATCAGACAGGAGTCAACCACTAAGTGGGTAGTAGCATAGATTTATACTTAACTGTGAGAATGTTTTTAAAATCGGGCTCCTGTGGTTTATTTGCTGCTACTGAGGATATCATGGAGCTGCAGAGATGGATGAGAAAGGAATCTAAAGTAGGCTTCAAAATAATTGCTGTTGCAGATCTGAAGCCATGGGAAGGATCAGACCCAGGTAACTTTCTTGTTGGCTGCTGAGATGCACAATCACAAATATCTATTAAATCTGTACTGCAAAGGATCTACACAGATACAAGAGCAGAGATATTGATAAATTCCTAATATTTTTCCCTCCAGTGGGAAAAGTAGGAGGAATTAGGGAGTGGCAGACGATGGTGCTTATTGCAATAGGTTGAAATGCGGATCCTGAGTGTGATTTAGGACATTTTAACTAGGTGCAATTAATGGCTAATGTAAACAGAAAGAGTCCTGTGTCTGAACCAGTCATCCTCCGCTCAGGATTTCTTTTTTGCAATAGCAAAGAGAGATAAATCCTCTCTCCTCCAACTATTGAACAGTAGTGCTGGGTTTCTCTAGGACTGTATCAACTTGGGTCACATGCCTATTTCTAACCAATTAATTTAACCAAGGGATTCAGTTGAGAGGTAATTGTTTTAAACCTGCATGTGTTTTATGCTGCTATAACAGAATACCAAAGACTAAATGATTTTTAATGATCAGAAATGTATTGGGTCACAACTCCAGAGGTCAGGAAATCCAAGATCAAGGGGCTGGCAACCGGTGAGGACCTTCTGGCTGTATCAACCTGTGGTACAAAGGGAAAGAGAGGCACATGAGAGAACAAGAGGAAGTCAAGCTAGTCCTCCTGCAATAAAGAACCCACCTTCACAATAATAGTATTATTCCACTCATGAGGGTAGAGGCCTCATAATTTAAACACCTCTTAAAGCCCCTCATGACTTAAACACCTCTTAAAGTCCCCACCTTCAGGGACTGCTGCTTTAGGAATCAAATTTCCAACACACAAACTTCAGGGACACACAAACTTCAACACACACATTCAAAGCATAGCAACCTAGAGTACTGCCTAGCCTCGAGCCAATCGCCTTAGCAAAGAGAATGGTACTATAAGGATTGGTCTAAACCAATCAACACCCACACCATGAAATCTGCTATGTTGCTATGGTTTCTCCACAAAAGGAAATATATTTACTTCTGCCCACTCATGGATTAGAAACATACATTTCTACATTGTCTGAAATATATTGAGTACAGTATTTGACCATCCCCCTAGCTCTATTTAGCACAGCGGGGAATACGTTTTATTTTCAGATGAGAAAATGTATCCAAAATAAAGTGTTTTCGATGGCAAAGAACACTAACATCCAGATACTTCTACATTTCACTAGCTCTATGAATCTCTATCCATTGACATCAACTTAATTTTATCTGTACTTTCTGCACCACTAAGAAGTCCCCAGGGGCTTGAGAGGAAATTTTAAGAGCTTCTGTGTAGTTATTGTTGCTAGGAAACAACATCATTGGTATCGGAGTGTTCAGGCTTTGAGACGCTGTGTGAAGTCACTGGTTCATAAAGGAAAACCTTTGGTAAATAGGTTGTTTAGGTGTGAGTAAATTGATGTTCTCTCTCTGTGGCAAAATGTTCTTGTGTAACCTTTGAATAATAGTATGTTCCTAGGCCTCTATTCTTTACTTTGGATCCAGCTGCCATTATTGCGCCCATGGGAACTCAAGCGTCTACCTGAAATGGAGTGAACATTCTTTTTTCCCCCCAAATCATCTGTAATTATCTCAGTGCCTTGAACACTATGCCTAACGGTTTTCAGTTAAACAAAGTGCAAGTGAGCTTGGAAAGAAAGACCCAGACCACTGACTGCATGAATTCCCAAATACAATAGTCCCTATTTAAAAGCAAAGGGATATGTTCCAAGACCCCCAGCAGGTGCCTGAAAATGTGATAGTGTCAAACCCTGCAGATACTATGTTTTTCCTATACATGTATACCTATGATAAAGTTTAACTTATAAATTAGAGCAGCAAGAGAATAATACCTAATAATAAAATACAGCAATTATAAGAGTAAATTGTAATAAAGCTATGTGAACATGGTCTCTCTCACTCTCTCCCAAGAAGGGTTACTTGAACGCAGGCACTGCAATACCATGGCAGTCGATCTGATAACTGAGATGTCTACTGGGTGACTAATGGGTGGGTAGTGTATACAGCACAGCATGGACACTCTGGACAAAGGGGTGATTCATGCCCTGGCAGGATGGAGCAGGAGAGCATGG
>PVJS01042430.1:0-17517 GCA_004027185.1 Glis glis | reverse complement strand
TGTTTCCCTCCACCCCCCTCCCAACTCCCTCAGTTAGGTCACCTTCTTTGTCCATCTAAAGATTTCTTCTTCTTCCCTTCTAAGTCCCTTCTAAGTCCCATTCTATCTAGCTCCCACAGATTAGGGGGGACATCCAATTTTTTACTCTTAGTGACTTACTAATATCACTTAGCATAATGTTCTCTAGTTCTCTCCATTTTCCTGCAAATGATGTTATTTTGTTCTTCTTTGTGGCTGCGTACAATTCCTTTGTGTACATATCCCATAGTTTTGTGATCCATTCATCTGTTGATGGACACCTTGGCTGGTTCCAAAGTTTGGCAATTGTGAATTGTGCAGCTATAAACATAGATACACATGCATTAGTCTGGTAGGCGCACACTTGTAATCCCAGTACTTGGGAGACGGAGACTGGAGGATCCGGGTTCGCGGCCAGCCTCAGCTACTTAGTGAGGACCTCTTCAACTTTGAGACCCGGTTTCAAAATAAAGGATAAAAAATAGGGCCGGGGGTGTATCTCGGAGGTAGAACGCCCCTGGGTTCAACCCCCAGTACCACACACAAAAAAAAAGAATGGGAGAACAGACAGTGAAATCTACTAGTGAACAAGAGAAAGTAGCACATTATGGGTAGGTGTCAAAGCTTTGGGGGGGAAAGCAAGTTTGAGGTAGATTTGGGGAGGTGTGTGTCGGAATAATTACAGTTGGGTGGGATGCACTGAAGGTGGCAGAAGGTAGATAAACCATTCAGATGTAATGGTGGGGGCAGCCAAAATTTAGGGAAAGGATTGTGGGGGATAAAGAGTGATGAATAGATTAGAAAAAAATTTGGACAAAGAACCAGTAGTCCTTGGCAGTGAATTAGAAGAGTGAGGAAAGGGAACTCTTTCTAACCCCTCTTTCTTTCCTGTAGCCCCTGGCAGGTATGAGGCAAGAATTTTACAGAAGTTGTTGCAGCAAAAATCCCTACTGCCACAGTGGTAGACTATCAAGTCTTGAAGGAGCTGCAGGAAGGGGGGAAAAGGTGAGCTTTCCCCAGAAAGTGTTGGCATTTATGGGTGGGAACAGCCTTGTCATATACCTGGCTTGGTGGAAAGCGTCACCAAGCAGCCTATCATCTAAAGGTCAATTCTGTTTAATCATAAAGTCCTCTGCCACTAAGTCATCTAGGATCCATGGATAATATTAAAACTTATCTCTTGGAAATGCCATTTTTTTGTCAAACATGTTCCCTACTTCAAGTACAATTTTATTTTAGGATATACCATTCAGTTGTTTTACCATCTAACAAATAACACTTACCATCTTTTTGGTTATAATCATAAAATAATAAAATTCAAAAGGACTTTAAAGGTGATGTTTGTCTTCAGCCTTTGTTTGTAAGTGAAGAAATGAAGGCAGAGAGGATCAGATGAAATGGCTTGTCCAAGATCACATGGCCAGCTAGTGGCCGTGAAGCTCAGCAGGAGCCACACCCTGTCCAACTCTGAGTTACTTGTCTTAGTGTGGCAGACCTTTTGAAGGCCTTGAAAACATGATTAAGTTCATTAAGAGCCCTTTTTATTTTTTCCAGCTTTATTTTGGCCTAATTGACAAAAATTGTGTATATTCAAAGTGAATACCATGAAAATTTCCTATATAGATGTCTTGTGAAATGACTACCACAGTCAGATTAATTAACACATCCACCTCCCCATCATTACTCTGTGTATGTTTGTGTGTGTGTGTGGTGAGGACACTGAAGATCTACTCTCTTAGCAGATTTCCAGAGTTATTAACTATAGTCACCATGTTCTGCATTAGCTCCCCAGAATGTACTCATAACTGAAAGTTTGTGCCCTTTGACCAACATCATCCCATTTCTCCTGTCCTTTATCCCCTAACAATCACCATTTTACTCTTGGCTTCTATGAGTTCCACTTTTATAGATTTCACATATAGGTAAGATTCTCAAATGGCCCATTTTACAAACTAAATATGAGTTTTGGTCATAGTAGATTTGCCAGGTCCATAATAAAATTTAAAATGTCAAAACTAGTCTATACTCAACTACAGCAATGACTGGCTGTTTTAATTGCATTGGCTTGCACATAATAAATATGTTTTGAGTCAGTCAGTCGTATCTAGCTAACCATTAATCAGCTTCTTATATTTCATTTATTTTTTTACTTTAGCGCCTATTTGTTGCCTTGGTGCATTTATGAAATTATTATATATCTTCATATCATAGTTTTGGTTTTGGAGTACTGCATGACAGGTACATTTTCAGTACCTTACTAATGACATTTCTGAATTCACATTGCTTCATGGTAAAATTTAGTACTATTTTCTGCAATAGTATGATAGAATATTAAACATTATTCATTTATTTTCTAACTTTTTAGAAAGTTAGAAAATATATTTTAAAATATAAAATATATTTTAAAAAGATTTAAGTGGCTGAAAAATACACCTTTGGAGTCATTATAAGTGCTAGAATTAAACTGAGGTGTTGATTTAACCATCCATTGCCATGTTCTGTACAGTTTGTTATATTTATCATGTTCATATGTTTCTTCGTTAGTGATGTTATTCAGCCTAATCCCTGTTAGTTTCAGGATGTTAATATCTATCAGAGTAGCTTACCAAGGAAGTATGTCTGTGGAAATACAGAACAGTATTTTTTCTCTTTTATAAAGTTGTTGTTCCTTTGATGAGGAAGGCCAAGAAAAAGAAGTAGAAAAGAAAAAAGGGGGGTGGAGGAAAGAAGAGAGAAGAGAAAGTAAGAATAAGAGGAAAGAGAAAGAAGTGATTGCTCCTACTGTTTCCACACTACTGAAAGACCCATCTTCTGTGTATCCTATGTAATGTGTGAATCAGTTTTTCAAGTGTAAGTGCAGGAGGTAGTACAAGATGGTAACTGATGATGTTGCCTAATTATATTTTTTTCCTAGAGACCTTCAGAGAAGACATGGCACCCAGAGAAGAGAATACAAAGAGTCCAAGCAGAGTGCTCAGGATAAGTCAGTTGGATGCGCTGGAACTGAACAAGGCCCTGGAGCAGCTAGTCTGGTCGCAGTTTACTCAGTGCTTTCATGGATTTAAGCCAGGGCTCCTTGCTCACTTTGAACCAGAAGTGAAAGCGTTCTTGTGGCTCTTCTTGTGGAGATTCACCATCTACTCCAAAAATGCTACTGTGGGACAGTCGGTTCTGAATATTCAGTACAAAAACAGTTTTTCTCCAAACCTGAGGTATGAGCCACCAAGTAAAAATCAGAAACTCTGGTATGCTGTTTGTACCATTGGTGGGAGGTGGTTAGAAGAACGATGTTACGATTTGTTTCGAAACCATCATTTAGCATCATTTGGGAAAGTCAAACACTGTGTGAATTTTGTGGTTGGACTTTTGAAATTAGGTGAGCTGATTAATTTTTTGATTTTCCTTCAAAGGGGAAAGTTTGCAACTTTGACAGAGCGTCTCCTAGGCATTCATTCTGTATTTTGCAAGCCCCAAAACATCCGTGAAGTTGGCTTTGAGTACATGAATAGGGAACTTCTTTGGCATGGTTTTGCTGAGTTTCTGATTTTTCTCTTACCACTTATCAATATCCAGAAGTTGAAAGCCAAATTATCTTCATGGTGCATCCCTCTTACTGGTGCTCCTAATAGTGATGGTGCATTAGTCACCAGTGGCAAAGAATGTTCTTTATGTGGAGAGTGGCCCACCATGCCTCACACCATAGGATGTGAGCACATCTTTTGTTATTACTGTGTTAAGAGCAGTTTCTTATTTGACATGTACTTTACTTGTCCTAAGTGTGGGACAGAGGTGCACAGTGTTCAGCCACTGAAATCAGGAATCGAGATGTCAGAAGTGAATGCTCTTTAGAGACTGAAACTATTTCCTCTGAGGAGAAATGTGTTATATTTAAGTTCTTAATATTAGTCATTCTAAGTATAGTATTTAGATATCTTTTAGAAGGTTCCTACTCACTCACTGTCTTCTGTTCCCTTTCAAGACATGACTAAATTCTAATCACTGGAACCACACAATTCTAAATTTATTATGTAAAATAGTCATATTTTTGTAAATCATTGCATTTGAATTTTAATGTCAAGAAAAATGGAGATTTTTTGTCAGATGACTACTAAGAATGCTCCTTCATTTTGCTACGTCCTAGAAAGAAGTAAGACTCTAAAAATAAAAGATTTTGGAGACTCTGGGATGTGTGTGCATTTATTTTCAGAGATGATATAATATAATCTGACAATGACCTTGCTGTTTAAACCTTAAGATCTGATGCCTCCATTGTAATTTCAAGCTTTTCTCTGAAACCAGTTTTTTTTTGTGTGTGTGGTACCGGGGATTGAACCCAGGGGCATTCTACCTCCGCGCTACACCCCCGGCCCTATTTTTTTATCCTTTATTTTGAAACCGGGTCTCACGAAGTTGCGGAGGGCCTCACTAAGTAGCTGAGGCTGGCCGCGAACCCGGATCCTCCAGTTTTCGCCTCCCAAGTACTGGGATTACAAGCGTGCGCCACCATGCCCGGCTTGAAACCAGTTTTCAAGAGCTTCAGTTCATAGCTGTCAGACCCCTTCACAATTGACTTCTTACATTTAGAAAGTAAAAATTGCTAAGGCAGCTTAGAAGTGAGTCCTGGGAACCACAGAGGACAGCTAGTATGAAGAACACTATTTACTGGGTGTCTTGTCTTTGATTCAGAGTTTATGTTCTCAGCAACAATTGGTAGTTTTATGTAATATCAGATCTTTAGCATAGTAATAATATGGCAGTACATATCAAGATTTACTTTACTCCTTTCCTCTGCATTTTTCACTTAAAGGCTTATAAGTGAACCTTTTGCTAAATAACATAATGTGAAAACATTTGGACTGTTTTTAAGTTACTTCACCAAAATAATGTCACTTATTTTTAAACCAGGTCTTAATTTTTTGTGCTTTTCCAGTTAACCAAAATATAAAATAAAATATATTGTACCTTAATTTATATGTAGTAATTTATGTAATAATTCCATATACATATATGGAATAATTTATATGCAGTTAAAATTAGACATAGGCTTGTCAAGACTGTTTACTCTCAACTGATTATATAGGTGAAATCACAGTATCAGTATATTATTCTTTTTTTACTCTTAAAATGGTATAGAATTAGCTTGAACACTGATTTATTTCAAGTCTTAACTAAAATGTTTTAAAACAGTCTATATAATAAACATCTTTCTGGAAAAATAAATATATAGTATGGCGGAAATACAGGGACAGTTGTTCATTTTTCTGTTCACCTTTCATTCAACAAACATGTAGGTGCCCATTATTGATGTAGCCACTTGGGATACAACAGTGAATAAACAGGAAAAAGAAGTTACCTTCATGGAGTCTTACCTTGTGTGATTAAATAGATTCTGAATTTTTTTTTTTTTTTTTGCGGTATTGGGGATTGAACCCAGGGGCAATCTACCTCCGAGCTACACCCCCAGCCCTATTTTTTATTCTTTATTTTGAAACCAGGTCTCACGAAGTTGCGGAGGGTCTCACTAAGTAGCTGAGGCTGGCTGCAAACCCAGATCCACTGGTCTCCGCCTCCCAAGTACTTAGATTCTGAATTTAATTTAGTTTCAATTTAGAGTAAAATGCCCAGAGTTTTGTAGTTTGAGAGGTAGGAGTACATTGCCTTTTTTTCTTCTAATTTTAAAACATTATTGTGAAAACCTTTAAAAATTCAGGAAAAAACATAGTTTTTCATTTTTACACAGAGATTATCACAGTACCCTGGTCATTTTATTGCATGTACACTTTTTATTTACAAAATTGTTAAACTGTCCACCATCATAGGGTAGTCAGGTTCTGTCTACTCTGTATGTAAATAAATGCAATGATGAATCTGGAGTATGTTCAGGACTTCTTTAGTTACCATGATATAATACCAATTCAGACTGACTTTGCAAAAAAGAGGATAATTTATTGATTTATCTAAGTGAATAATCCAGATGTACACGGTCCAATCTGATTATATGTGTTCCAATAATTCTTGAAACAGGCTCCATCTCTCGGCTCTCATTTTTATGATGCTCAGGATACATGGCATGAGGGACATGAACTCAGGTTTAAATCCTACCTGTGAATTCAGTTGTGTATAACGTGGGACAATGTACTAAATCTCTGGACATCTGTACATTGGGAGGATTGTATGTTTAGGATATAATAGTTCTTTGCATTACCGTTTTCAATATTATTCTGAGTTGGTTTAATTCTCAGGCAGAGTGATGGCCACCTTAGAAACTCAAATCTTACATTGTGCCAGCTTTCTGACCACACTAAGTGACATCCTCCTTCAAGTAGTTCCAGCAAAAGTCTAGTAGCTCACTGTTTTTGTTCTGCCTTGGATTGTGTGCACATTCCTAATCCAGTCACTATGACTAGAAGTATGGAAAACACTACTCCCAGTTCCTCAGATGTGGGCTGACACTCCTGCATACACACAAAGTGAACCCACAGGAGTGCCAAGGGGAGGCTGTTCACCACAGGAAACAGGTGCTCTTAATGGGTGGATGCCGGGCAGGTGAAAACAACACATCTCTAGGAGAGTCTACATTTATTTTCATTATTCCAAAAGTCTGTATGCAGTCTCATTTTACCAGTGATCTAGTTTGTTAAGGACATTAATAAGAAACTGAATGTCTTAGAATGCAGATTTGGAAGGATCAAATAAAGTCAAGATTTTGTTATATAACTTTTTTGTGTTATTATTTTGAAAGCTGACTAAACTCTTATGTGCCTCTGTCATCATAATTTTTTTTTTATTATTCTTTCTTTTGAAACAGGATCTAAGTTGCGGAGAGCCTCACTAAGTAGCTGAGGCTGGCCGCGAACCCGGATCCTCCGGTCTCAGCCTCCCATGTACTGGGATTACAAGCGTGGGCCACCACGCCTGGCTCTGTCATCATAATTTTATCATAAAAACACAGTACTGTACATATATGCTGGCAAATAGAGTTGTCAATATTATGGAAGTTTTATTTTTTTTGTAGACTTTAATGGTACTTTATACTTACTTTATACTATATATATGTTTTGCTTTTTAATATGGGGTCTCACCATGTTGCCCAGGTAGACCTGGAATTCCTGAGCTCAAGTGATCCTCCTGCCTCAGCCTCTCTAGTAGTTGGGAGTACTTTATAAAATTTGTAAATTATTATTTAACATGTGCCACCACTACTAGGTGATAAATTCCATTACTTCAGAGACCATGACTACTTTGTTCCTCACTGGATAACCAGAACCTTTTCATTCTATACCAATAGAAAATTATGTTACCTGAATGAGTACATTTAATGTCATAGATTGGGTTCTGTGGAGGCAGATGCTGAAGGGGTTTATTTCAAGCAAGATATATACAGTCATTTCTCAGTATTGGTGGGAGATTGGTTCCAGGACCCCCGAGGGTGTACCAAAATCTGCATATGCTCAAGCTCCTTATATAAAATGGCATCGTATTTGCATATTATACACATTCTTCCATATACTTTAAATCAACTATACATTACTTATAATACCTAATACAATGTAAATGGTATATAGGTAGTTACACTATATTGTTTAGGGAATGATGATAAGGAAAAAAAGGCAGTACATGTTTAATACAAATGCAACTTTAAATAACATTTTCAATCTGTGATTGGTTGACTTCCAAATGCAAAAACCTATTAAGAAAGGACAAAAAAGCAGAAATAGAAGTAGTGGTCATTTGTATTCCAGGCTCCATAAAACTTGGCCAACCCAGAGGAGCTCTGGAACTAGTAATGTCTGTCTTTACTTACACACCTATCAGTCACTGGATGCAGGCGGCCCTGGGAAGGGTGTGGCCACAAGCATGTGACCCTGCAGCTGAAGCAGACCCTGATGGAGCTGACAACTGGAAGCAGTGTGCTGACCACACTCCACAGCCGGGCAGCAAGTCCATCCTTGGAGAAGTTGGGTGGCGTATCTTAGTGTATAGCATCTCAGTGTCCTCCCATTGTTTTTCTTTATAGTTTGCCTTTCTGTCTTTATTTCTTATAAGGTACTTGATACATGACACACTACTAATGGTAGGTAAACGATGCATTTATTACTGACTTACATACCCGAGGACTCATTCCAGGAGTTCTGCCTCACTACAGATAGCCAGGCCTGCTGCGCAAGTTACTATGACAGTCCCAGAGACTCCAATCAGTCCCTGCCTCCCTGGACACTGTCAGAGACTTGTTTTAACACTGAGGCAAATGTTACCACTGCCCATGTCCTCAGAGCTCAACGTTCAGGAAAACTGGGTCCTATTTAGCTACATGATAGGTTTCTGCTTTAGCCTCAAGGACCCAACCGTCTGTGGGGAAAATAAGAACGTTTACACTAACATTTTGCTTTTCTCTTCCATGCAACTTGTTCTCAAATACCATTCTCTATTTGTGTATTTAAAATATCCAGTGGCTTCGGTGAGCATATCTAAATTGCTAAGATATCCATCAGAGCTAACAGAAGGCATGTCCTACTTTCTGGCTTCCAACTCCCCTGCCTTCAATAATGAGTGACTGTGGGTTTTAGACAGGTTTGTTTAACTTAAGATTCTGTTTGGGCCGTGTGTAGTGGCGCATGCTTGTAATCCCAGTACTTGGGAGGCTGAGACAGGAGGATCACAGTCTGCAGCCAGTCTCAGCTACTTAGTGAGGCCCTCTGCAACTTAGACCTTGTTTAAAAAATAAAGAATAAAAATAGGGCTGAGGAGGTAGCTCGGAGGTAGAATGCCCTGGGTTCCATCCCCAGTACCGCAAAAAAAAAAAAAGATTCTGTTTGTTCAACCTATAAAATGGGTATTCAGTAATGTCTGCCCCTTAGGTTTGTAATGGGAATTAAGTCATTCTCTCGAAAATTATTTATTGAACTCCCATAAGAATTTGTCTGTATTTGGGGAGTGCATTCATTAATAAAACCCCTGCTCTCATGAATTTATGTTCTTGGAGGAGAGACTGACAATAAACCCATACGTAAGATAATTTCTGTTAAAAGTTCTCTGGAGAAAATAAAACAGGCTGAGGAAATGGAGTGACAAGGGAGGCTTTGTTCAATTGCATGCTCATGAGAGGTGCTCTGAGGAGGTGAAACTTGAAAAGAGGCCTGAAGAAAATTGGGAGAAAGCCATGCAGAAGAATATCAGAAGAAGGAAAAGGCAGGTGCCCAGCCTCTGAGATGAGAGGCTATTACTTGCTTGAGAGCGAGAGAAAGGAGGTTGAGAATGAGGTAGGAGCCAGGGGCCCAGGGCCTGGCCATTGAAGGCCACACAGGCCATGAGGGGAAAAGGTCTGGATCACTTCAAGTATGAAGAAGCAGTAGCAAGATTTTAAGCAAGGTTGAGGTGATCAAATTTACATCTCTCAAGGATCACTCTACAGTTTTTCGGGAGGTATGAGTACAAGCAAGAAAACCAGGTCAAAGGCTCTAGAAACAGTACTCAGTATGAGGCATGGTTGCTATTTCTGTCAAGTTTGTAGGCCATCAGCAGTATCTCAGCCTTAAGAAGCCTCACTAGATTTTCATAGATTCCATGCACCAAAGTTCTATTTGTGGACAGTTTCTCAAGTCTCCCTTTAGAGACTGCTTTATTTTTAATAGAATTCTAATTAACTTTCAATAACAGATTAAAAATGGATAAAAAGGAGGATAACTGGCTTTAAAAAAGGCAAACATGTTTATAAAAAGCAAGAAGACACTATCAGAAAACCTTTTTTAAAAAAGACAAATCTATAGTAGGAATACACAGGCTCTGAGGACTGTGAATAGTGATTGTGGCTTTAAAAAATGACCTTGGATCATAAAAAAAAAAATAAAAGCTACCTTATGTTCTGTATAATTTGGTGAAGAAGGCAGGGAAATTAGTATTGCTATATGTAAGAAAGCCTTCAAAATGTGTTTGCACTTAATAGCAAAAACTTGATTTATTTGGAACTTTGTCTTTTAACCAAAAGCTGTTTTTCATAGTAGCACTCAATAAGTAATGTGTTGCTATATTAAGAAAAGATATTTTCAGCAACAGAATAATTCCAAACATACTTTTTAGCCAAACCAGTTGGCCATATTGTCTATAGATTTGATGATCCAAGAGTTCTCTGGAGCTAAACTTGGTATATAGTGTATGTTTATATAAACCTAGCATGTAGTGTGCATTTATATTGATGACCACAAATAAGTGAGCAAGTATTTTCCTTTTATGTCTTTTTTTTCTTCAAAGAATACATAAAAGATGAAACAAGACAGAATTTGCCTTCCTGTTTCCCAGTAGTCTCTTATTTCCCCTCTCTGTTTTTTAAGAAAAACATTTATTGTTTTAAAAATGTTAAAAGCCGGGCAGGGTGGCACACGCCTATAATCCCAGTACTTGGGAAGCTGAGAGAGGAGGATCATAGGTTCAAGAACAACATTCACAACATAAAGAGACTATCAGCAACCTAGGGAGATCCTGTTTCAAAACAAACAAACAAATAATCCTTAATTATTAAAAAGTAAGCATTATTTTGCACAATGTCCTTCACTGAACATTGAATTGAGTTGCTATTCTGACAACTCTTAACAAGTCAAAGGTTAAACCACATCACTACTAAGGCCAGAATAACTTATTCTGATAGGAGGTTTAACGCACACCTTTCCAAAATCCCAGAGCCAGTAATACATAAATCTATAGATTTAGTTAAGTAAAACTGATTTTCAAAACCATGTTGATGTGGACGTGTTTATATCCATTGACCTCAAGAATCGATCTGAAGGAAATAATAAGAATTGTGGATATAGATTTATTGAAAAGATGTTCAGTGAAGTACTGTTCATAATAAAGACGTAAAAGAGCAACAGGGAAATGGAATAGAATAGCTGTTTAGATGACTAAAATAATGTCATATAAGTACCATGGTAAATAATTTTGTGCAAAATATTTATGAATAATTTTAATTAAAATTTTCATGGTATAATACTAAAAAGAAATGGAACCATACTCTCAACAGTGAGATAAACAGGCACATATATGACTCACTAACAATAAATCCCTCTCGGTAATTCAATTTGATTTTGTTCTTTGTACTTTTCTCTAATCCCCAAATTTTCTACAACCAGCATGGATTACTTGTCAGAGCAAAACAAGTTACGTCTTTAAAATCTCAAGGTCAATTTTGTTAAATTTAACCCAAAGGTAAAATATCTGCACAGCTAGTAGACAAGTCTTTTGAATATGTAAGAGAATTTAGGAGATAAAAGTTTGTGAATCTCTACAGTCCTGATGTTTGTATGAAACAGAGCCTGCCTTTATAGCCAACCACAATGATCATGAAAGCCTGAATTATTCCATGCGTCCTAAATTACATATTAAATACCAGATGCCATACAGAATTCATATTTTGTAAACACAAGTATGTAGACAAATAAAGGTAACAATTCCCACTCCCTTTTCCAAGAGTGCTTGTGTAGCATTTGTAAATAAATGTCAGTATTTACAAATAACTGTAGCTTATTTACTTTAAAATATCTGGAACTAATGCACCAGACTGAAACATTTGATGTGACCATCACATATTACCGATTGCCCAAGCTTGTAAAATCCCTATATTTCCTCAACTAAGAATCCAGACACAGGGTCTGACTTAGGATTTTGTATTCTTTCCAGATACAGACACAAAAAAATACTCACGCTTCTGAGATATTTTCATTTGGTTGCCAATAAGGGATAATTCAAACTTGAACAAGTTTTATCTAGACTTTATCTAGATAGTCACAATTCTAAATTAGTGGAACCAGAGGCTTTCCTGCTCTGTGGAATGTGCAGGATGGGCCCCTGAAAGGCATAGCTCACGAAGCACTCACCTTCTTCCTTCAGCCTTTATTCTTTTCAACATGTAACAGTTTGCAGGAGTGCCTTTTTAGTCAATGAATATAGAAAATAGTACAGTTGTGTTCTACTAATAGAAATTATTATTAATTCTTTTAAAATACTTAGCTCCAAACCAAATATAAAGAGCAAATCAATTCTTTGAAAAGCCAATATTTTATGCGTGCCTTCTTTGTGTCCCTTCTCAGACCTAGTACAATTTTACTCAGCCATAAAGAAGAGCAAAATTATGTCACTTGCAGGAAATGAATGGGACTAGAGAATATTATGCTGAGTGAGATCAGCCAGTCTCAGAAAGTTACGGGTCCTCTGTTTTCTGTCATATGTAGAAGCTATAGAGAAAATAGGAAATAGTGGAACTTCACATAAATGAGGAGAGAGATCACTAGAATAGTAGAAGGGGATTGGGGGAGGGAGGGAGGGAGGGGAAGAAGGAGAATTGATGAAGAAACAGTTCAAATAATCCTATGTCCATATATGAAGGTATCACTGCCAGTCTCACTAGGATGTACTGGAAGGGAGGAGGGGGGAGCAGGTGAGATGCAGAAGGAAACACACCAAGTGATGTGTGCATGTATGTTTGTATCACTTTGAATTTCACTATGATGTATAATTACAATGCACCAATAAAAGTATAAAAGAATTCTCAATTTCAACTGGATGAGTCTTTCAAACAACAAAGAAGACTATAAACTTTGTCAGGACAGAGGCTGGATCTTTTGCATTTGTGTCATACAGGAGCCAAAAACTGACTGGCACAATATAGATACCATCTACATGCTTGCAGAAGGCAAGAGAGTTTGGAGTGTGATCATTAAGCCCCTCACAAGTCCTGAGCAGAGCAGCTGGTGGAATTACTCTAGAGAGACTTCTATATGTATATCCCTAATGGTGGAGAGAGGCCAGTAGCATCCGTTTGTCTTTGGAGTGATTCTAATGAGTGCCATTTTTAATTCAACATGTTCTGGGCCATTCTTGCTTTGAGGAAAAACACAGTTGGAATTCAGGAGCACAATAAGAGAATTAATAACTTTTTTGACAATACATGCAATTTTAGAGCTGTCAATTTCAGCCATGTCTCTTTAAATACTTTTTCTTCTAGAATCCAACCAGGTAGATGAGTTTTTTTTTAATTCCATTATAGAAGTAATATCCCTGTTTTGGTGTTTTATAAGCAGATAATATTCTGCTGGTGACTGTCTTTGCAGTAATGCTTTGCTCTGAATTCTGAATTCTATTATTTTACATCTACAGCAGCTTAAAGTGTATTTTTTTTATAAACAGCAAACTTCACCTCATAAAAATTCATTACATAAGGGCATAAACAAGTGCTTTTCCTTCTAGTCATTGGCAGTAAGTGATTCATCAGTTCTCCACAGAAAACCAATTTCACTGCAGATGTTCTGTAATTTCCAATCTCCCTGAATTGTAGAACCATATCACACAATCCCAATGCAAGGGATGGGAGGACTTTTTTTAAGGTCTGTGCTTAGTCTCTTTAATAGGATTGAATATCATTTGCTGTCTCATCAGTTTTATTTTTTTTCAAATTAAGAAATCAGTCTCCTTTTCTTCCCTGCATATGTGGATTCCACACCTGGAGGGATATCTGGTAGAAAAATCCAAAAGCAACAAATTCCTTGTTGTCCGAAAACAACACTCATTTTCCTGGGGTCATAGCAGAAATATAAAAGAGACAAAATTTTCCAAAATGAAATCTTTTTTTTCCTTCAATAATGTTTATTTTTACTCTTTTCAAACCCAGAGTGAGGAAGGAGGGCAGAGGGCTGGGGAAACCCAAGAAATGTTCATCTCTCAGTTAACAATGGACTTTTGAGAGCTATCCCTAGATAAATTACCTCTACCAATAGTTGAGTTCAGTTTTATTCAGTGTTTCAAAATTGAGAAATGGAAAATGGGTATTCAAGTATAAAATATGAAGATTACAGGGGGAAAGAAGCCTATGGGCTCAGTGATGGTCTGAGGCCATATATGATAAATGAAAATTTCTCAGAAATGCTGACAAGGAAAAGATTAAGTGTCTCCTAAAAGCCTTAGGAAATTGAAGTCCAGTCTTTTTAAAAAAAACACCTTAATCCTTGGGCTGAGAGGTTGAGTAAAAAGCATGATAATTAAATTTACTAATAATACAAAGTTATGAGGTGTGGCAAGGGAAAAGTGGCGGATTTTTAAGATAATCAATTAGATGCAGAAGCCGGTCCTTACGTTTCCCTCTGCCTTCCATCGCTGCTCTTGTTACTCTCATATTTCTAATGAGCTACGTAAGTAATGCCCATGGACTTGTCTCAGCAGAACCATTCTTAAGTGGAGATTTCCAGGTATATTTCAAAAGGAACAAATACCTGAACGTGAGTCTGCCTTGGTGCCTGGAATCCATCGTTAATGGAAAGTAGTATCAAGGTGAAGCATTATCTATAATGTGATAAATTATATGGAATGTAGTGCTACCTCAAGAGGGTTTCCTGCTGGCACCAGGCAAAGATCAGAGGCAGCCAGGGAAGGGGGAAAGGTGGTCCCTCCACATACATCCATAAACTAGGAAAACACCAGTCAAAGTCTGTCCCATTTCCTCAACCTCCTCACTCTGTTATTACATGATGTTGCCCCTTTTACTGTCTGCCCTCAAAATCCACTTTAAAGTGGTTTCTCCTTTATATTGTCTGAAATTTAAGGCCATGTGGAAGATTAAGCCTAGCCTCCCTCTGCAGTTTATTCAGGCAAATGATTATTGAACATTTTCCTCACTATGTTGGACATTAGGAATCTGAAGACCAATAAGAGCTCAGAGTGTAGCACAGGAGAAGATGGAATAAATCGACAAAACCCTGGAGAGAGTTTAGACACAAGTGACCGGTTCCATCAGGGACCTGCAGAGAACTCTCAAGGACAGGGCCATTTCAATTCAGTCTTTGAACTTTTAGGATACCTTCGGGTGAAGAAATTTTAAAAAGGACAATGAAATTAGAAACAAATATATGTTCTTGAGATTTAAGACATGAGCCCCTAATATCCAAGGTCAGATGAAGAATCCTCAAGAGATGAATCGTCAGAGACCTACAGAGTATCAGACACTGTGCTAAGTGAGCATGAGGGATAAAAAGGCCGATACAATGCAGAACATTTTCTGTCCTTCAGGAGCTCGCAGTTTTCCTAAAGAGTAGTTAGCAATATAGAAAACAGTCCAAGGAGAGCAGGGTTTTGTGCGAGGGTAGGGTGAAGCCAGATTCATAACATAGGCATTGTCTGGAAAAGAAAGCACAAGTTGGAAACCCCAAGTGGACACCTGCATTTCCAGGGCTGTGGGAAGGCTGGGACGCCACAGATGACAAAGGGCAGGAACTTTAGATAAAACTGTTAAAAAGGGATAAACCAGTAGCAAACACATTTTGGCTGAAACAAACCAAAGATCCTTGGCTGTACCTAGTGGCTGGTACTCTTTCTTCTACAACTTTTTATTCTATGAGCTAAGTGTTATAAGCTATACTTCACAAAAGAGACAACTAGGTAATTTACTAGAGGACATTCAGCAAGTGCAAGAATGAAGGTATTTTGCATTCCAAATCCACCCTCTTTCCACAATACCAAACCATGCTTCAACTTTATTTTTTACTTTATATGTTTTCCTAGAGGTACATTGCTCAAGTGACTCATCCATACCCTCTACATTACACTAATTTCAACAAAAATCACAAGTGTATCAGAAAAAAGAAAAAAAAAACACGGTTCAGGTGGAGGAACTCCCTTCGGAGCAGTGGTGATATCAGAACAGACACTGGTTAGAATGTCCTAGATAACTGTAGTATAATTGGTAAATAGGAGCATTATAGTATATTTTTGAGATACTTGGGGACTTGGGAGAAAAAGCCCTGTAATGGTTAATCTGGATTGTCAACTTGACTAGATTATGAAACACCTTAGATGATGTGCCTTTGGGTGTGCTGATGAGATGATTGGCTTCTGTAATGGCAGACCGAGGGGAAGTCCTGTCCTGAATGTGGGCAGCACCAGTGGTGTGATAGACTCAGGACCTGGATAAAACGGAGAACGCTCTCTGCATGCAGGTGGCCACGGGACTACACTGCTTCAGACTGTAAGCTGATTGGAAAAATCTCCTTTTACCATATAGTTATCCTGTGACTTCTGTTACTCCAGGGAACCCTGACTAATACAAGCCCATATCAAGATTTTTTTTGACCCAAGGAATGGAGATAATGATTTAGGAAAGGAAATAGTTATTACTGTTTTCTTGGGACTAGGTATAGTGCCTAGTCCATGTGGTGCTCAGTAATTAGTAGTCAAAGAAATAAAAGAATAAATGTCAAGGAAATAATAAAACATCAGAGATGTTAATTTTAATCAGAAATGTTCATTTTAATATTAGCCAAGCCGGGCGTGGTGGCACACGCTTGTAATCCCAGTACTTTGGGAGGCGGAGACCGGAGGATCAGGGTTCGTGACCAGCCTCAGCTCTCTCTCTCTCTCTCTCTCTCTCTCTCTCTCTCTACTTAGTGATGCCCTCCGCAACTTCGTGAGACCCGGTTTCAAAATAAAGTATAAAAAATAGGGCCGGGGGTGTAGCGCGGAGGTAGAACGCCCCTGGGTTCAATCCCCAGTACCACAAAAAAAAAAAAAATTAGCCAAATCATTTTCTCCTCCTCTTCCTCCTCCTCCTTCTTCTTCTTTCTCTCTCTCTCTTTATCTTCTTTTGTTATATTATTTTATTTTGTGTTATTAGGGATTGAACCCAGGGACATTCTACCTCTGAGCTACTCCCCTATCCCTATTTTATTTTTTATTTTGAAACAGGGTCTCACTAAGTTGGGGAAGGCCTCACTAAGTTGCTGAGGCTGGCCACAAACCTGCAATTGTCCTGTCTCAGCCTTCCAAGTACTGGGATTGCAGGCGTGTGCCACCATGCCAGGCTGCCATATTATTTTCTGATGGTGCCGTATAATAATACCAAGTTTGTAGGGAGTATAGAGAAATTAGAATCTTCTTATGCTACTGGAGGGTTATAACTTATTTTTGAAAAAAGATTGGTTATATGTATCAGAAGCTTTAAGATATGCTTCATTTTTATAAGAAAATTCAATTCTTTAATTTTATTTTGATAATATTTAGAAAGGTTTATTCAGCAGTATATTCATTTTTATTTATTATGATCAAAAATTGGCAACAACCAACCAAATCAACAATAGGAAATAGGTTAAATAAATCATGCTGTAAGAATCTAAACAAAATCTAAATCTATAACAAAAAACTGGAGAAATTTGTTGCAAAATGTTGGCAATAATCATCTCTGGGAAATTTGAGTAAATTTTATTTCTTTCTATGTGATTTTCTGTATTTTCCAAATTTTCTACGAATAAACAACTCTCAAAAATGTAGAAGCAAGCCAGGCGTGGTGGTGCATGCTTGTAATCCCAGTACTTGGAAGGCTGAGACAGGAGGATCCCAGGTTCGCAGCCAGTCTCAGCTGCTACTTAGTGAGGCCCTCCACAACTTAGTGAGACCCTGTTTCAAAATAAAGAATAAAAAATAGGGCTGGGAGTGTAGCTTGGAGGTAGAATGCCCCTGGGTTCAATC
>PVJS01042429.1:0-17517 GCA_004027185.1 Glis glis | reverse complement strand
GTTTGAGGCCAGCCTCAGCAACTTACTAAGACCCTCAGCAACTTAGTGAGACCCTGTTTTGAAATAAGTGAAAAGGGATGGGGCTGGGCATGGTGCTACACGCTTGTAATCCCAGTACTTGGGAGGCTGAGACAGGAGGATCGCAGGTTTGTGGCCAGCCTCAGCTACTTAGTGAGGCCCTCTGTAGCTTAGTGAGACCCTGTTTCAAAATAAAGAATTAAAAAATAGGGCTGGCAGTGAAACTCGGAGGTAGGCCCTGGGTTCAATCCCCAGTAGCCCCCCCCCAAAATAAAAATAGGGCTAGGGGTCTAGCTTGGAGGTAGAATGCCCCTGGGTTCAATCTCCAGTGCCACACAAAAAAAGGGATGGGGATGTAGCTTAGAGGCAGAATACTGCTGGGTACAGTCCCATATAGTACCCCCCCAAAAAAACCTGCCAATTCCTTTCCCCTCCCTAGAGATTATTTTATTTTTTGTGGTATTGGGTATTGAACCCAGGGGGATTCTACCATTGTCTACACCCCAGCCCATTTTATTTTGAAACAAGTCTTGCCAAGTTACTGTGTGCTGGCTGGCCTTAAAACCTGTGAGCCTCCTGTCTCAGCCTCCCTAGTGCTGGGAATACAGGTGTGTGCCACCATGCTCAGCCTCAGAGATCATTTTAAAAATCAGTTGTTTTTATTTGTTCCTGTGGTCGCCATCAGGACTCTGATATGCTCACCCTTCTTGATGTATGTGCCTAGCACAGTAGGTCTTTGCTTTCTCTCGTGGAAGATGAAGAGTGCTGTGGTCTTCCACCACCAGCCTCTCTTTCTACCCCCTGGTTTTTGTTACAATGAATTGTAATTGTTCCACTGGTTTCCTTTATAGCTTTAAGTATTAATCTTAAACTTTGGGACCACCAATTTAGGCAATATTCTTCCACTGTCCTTAGATTTTAGAAAAATATATATGCCCCCCATTGTTTTATCCCGTTTCTTCCTTTTAACTCCTCTCATATACATTTTCAGGGATTTTTTATAACATTTTTATTCTGTTCTTCAAGTAGTTATCTTCTGTTCTCTTCCTATTTAAAAATTCTAGAAAACAAAAACCAATAAAACCTTTCTAGCCGGAAGGTTACTATTGACGACAGAACAAAGTCACATCTGCGGCTCTGGAGAAGGGATGCTAATCCCGGTCAGTTGAGAGAGCTGTTCCGCTGCAGATCCATTAAGATTCTGTTTCTTAAGTTTGTTGCCTTGCCATCTGCTGGAAATCATGCTGCAGTTCAGTTTGCTGTAGTTCTTGAAATTTCCAATTACCCTCTCATTTTTTTTAAATTTCACTAAACCTTTTGTCTTGGCAAATTTTTAGCTTTTTAATTTTGCAATTTGAGTAGATGGACCTTTTGCCTTTGAAGGCATTCTTCACCATGTTCTCTGACTTCTTGCTCGAATTTGGCCTGTTTTCTATGCTTGTGACTACAGTCAATTATATTGGGTTTTCTTGGCATCCTCTAAATCCACTAATTTTTTCAGTTTAGTTAAAAAACATTAAAAAAAATTTCCTCCAGTAGCTGGGCGTGGTGGCGCACACTTGTAATCCCAGTACTTCGGAGGCTGAGACTGGAGGATCCGGGTTCGCGGCCAGCCTCAGCTACTTAGTGAGGCCCTGTTTCAAAATAAAGAATAAAATATAGGGCTGGGGGTGGAGCTTGGAGGTAGAATGCCCCTGGGTTCCATCCCCAATACCACACACAAACAAAAAAAATTTCCTCAAGCTGGGCATGGTGGCACATGCTTGTAATCCCAGTATAGGAGGAGGCTGAGACAAGAGGATTGCAGGTTCCTGGCCAGCCTCAGCTACTTAGGCCCTCTGAGACCCTGTTTCAAAATAAAGAATAAAAAATAGGGCTGGACATGTCGCTTGGAGGTAGAATGCCTCTGGTTTCAATCCCCAGTATCCCCCCAAAAAAATTTCCTCAAGCTGGCATGGTGGTGCATCCCTGTAATCCCATTACTTGGGAGGCTGAGACAGGAGGATCACAGGTATAAGACCAGCAGTTTAATGAGACTCTCATCAAGTTAGTGAGACACTGTTTCAAATAAAAAATTGGGCTGGGGGTGTAGCTTAGAGGTATAATGCCCCTGTGTTCAATCCCCAGTACCACCTCCCCCCCTCAAAAAAAATCCTCAAAAACAGCTCAGGAGTGTGTTTACCGAATTCTTGAGTCTGGAGAGGTCTTCAGTTAGCCACCACACTTCTGGTTTGTCTGGGGTATGAAATCTTTGAGTCCCTTTCTCTTAGGACTTTGAAGGCGTCTGTTATCTTCCATCAGTTTCACTGATGAGAAGTCAGCTGTGGTTCTGATTCTCCTGGTTTCCTCTGAACATTGTGTGTGTGTGTGTGTGTGTGTGTGTGTGTGTGTGTGTGTGTGTTACTTCGGATTGAGCTCAGGGGCATTCTGCCTCAGAGGTACACCCCCAGCCCTATTTTATTTTTATTTTAAAACTGTTTTGCTATGTTTTATTTTAAAACTGTTTTGCTATGTGACTGAGAGTCTCACTACTTGCTGAGGCTGTCCTCCAACCTGTGATCCTCCTGTCTCAGCCTCCCAAGTATTGGGATTACAGGTGTGCACCACCTTGCTCGGCTCTGAATATTCTTTAAATGATCTTTTTCTCTATGAACTCTAAACTGGGTTTAAATGTAAAAATTTTAAAGTTCATCATTTTGGCACTTTCTAATCTGCAGTCACATCTTTATTCCATTCAATGGGTTTTTCTTTATTTTCCCCATTTTTCCATATATCTTATGGAATTTTCAGTAGATGAATAATGGGTGTCTTGACTGTCCATGTTGTCTTATTTTTTCTTCCATATTTTGTGTTTCTGCCCTTTCCTCTTAAGTATTGGAACATTTTTGTATTTTATCTCCCAGAATACTAGTTCAGTATTGAGTAATGCCCAACCTGTTATTTAGCCCTTCTGATGAAACTTTTATCATTTGCATGTTTAGTTTCCAAGAATTCCTAGTGTTTTTATTTCTTCTTCACAGTGACCTGTTCTGTTCTGGTTTCCCTCCCTACTTTCCAGTACAGGGGATTGAACCCCAGGGTGTTCTACCTCTAAGCTACATCCCAGCCTATTTTTTGTGGTACTGGCGAGTCAACCCAGGGGCATTGGGTTTGATCCCAGCACCACCAATTTAAAGAAAAAACAAACAAAAAACCCTCCAAACAAAAACATAATAATTAAAGTATTTGTGTGTATGTTGTTTTATTTGATAGCCTGTCCTTATTTGTTTTATGAAGGCCACTTAATCTGTTTCTTTATCCTGATTTTTCACTTTCCTGCTGTTTGATTTTTCTCAGATATCCAGTGATTCTTTGTTGGCCAAATATTTGAATGGTAGTTGTTTTGATTCATGTTTGCATTTCTCTTGCAGTTGCTTAAGTCCACTAACATAAAATCATCCAGAAGATACATCTCCTGGATGATAGATCTCGTGTGTGTGTGTGTGTGTGTGTGTGTGTGTGTGTGTAGTAAGGTGGGGTGGGGAAGGGCAATCTTGAACTAAACAGCAATTGTTGAAATTGCCAAAATAAGTGGGTTTATTCCAAGGTGGAATGTTCTAGCTTATTCCCTTCTGGAGTGGAACTGCCTTTGTCCTTCTCCCTCCCTTCCCTTTTCTCTCTTTTCCTTTACTTTCTACTTCCCATCTTTCAGGGTCATATTGTAGTATTTCCACAAGCTTCTTACTGCCTTGTTCTCCAACCTCAAATCCTGCTTTAATGTTCCCCCTGCAGTATTATTCTCACTTTAAGTAGCAGTTGTATGGCTCTAGTTGAGGGGAGCGCTTGTATAGAAATGGGCCCACATTTAAGTTTTTTCAAATTTTTCAAAATTTGTGGTCAAAACACATCAGTCTTGGGAAATAAGTCCATCTTCTGCAAAAATTTTTCTTTTGCTGTACTGGGGATTGAGCCCAGGGGCATTCTAACTCTGAGGTACACCCCCAGTCCTGTGTTTTATTCTTTATTTTGAAATAGGGTCTCACTAAGTTGCGGAGGCCTCACTAAGTAGCTGAGGCTGGCCGTGAACCTGCGATCCTCCTGTCTCAGCCTCCCAAGTACTGGGATTACAAGTGTGCGCCACCATGCCTGGCTTCTGCAAAGTTTTGAAAGTAATTTAGGAAGGGATTTGCATTCATCATTTCATAGCACCAAGATCATGATTTGATCCAAGGCACAAGAGACGATTTTCTTTCACATTAGTAACCTTGAAACAATTTCCTCCTGATGTTCTAACCCTACATTCATTATTTCTCTATTTCTTAAGAAATCTTACATATTAAATTTTTGTGTGTGTATGTGATCCTGGGGATGGAACCCAGGGGCATCCCACCTCTGAGCTACACCCCCAGCCCTATTTTATTTTTTTATTTTGAGACAGGGTCTCACTAAGTTGCTGAGGCTCGCCGTGAACCTGCAATCCTCCTGTCTCAGCCTCCCAACTACTGGGATTACAAGCGTGCACCACCATGCCCAGCTCATGTTAAAATTTTAATTATATATGTAAGCTTAAGATAATCCATAGCATTGGAGGATTTAGAAGTTAAGTGATCAATTAACTGAAAGCACCTAGTTACACCTAGTATTTTTTGTGGAGGTGTTTTCCTCCTAGAAATGCATGAATAGTCTTTACAAATAGGGAAAATATAGAGAGAATCATAAAAGATTTATACCAAAAATAAGTAAGTGATTGGTATTATCTTCTCAGTGTCAAAGATGGCATTTTAGTCTAATGGAATCTGTAGTTACATAAAAGTATTATCTGTCTTTATTTATTTTTTAAAATGTGGTGCTGCGGCCTTGTTGCATGCTAGGCAAGAGCTCTACTACTGAGCTATATCCCCAGCCCTGTCTTTATTTCTTTTGAGGTGCTGGGAATTGAACCCATTGCCTTGCACATGTTAGGCAAGCACTGTACCACTGGGCTACACTCCCAAGCCCCTGTCTTTCTCATTAAAATAGTGAAAACAATGAAGGTAACAATGGTCTCTCATTTTAGGTTTTCCATATTTTAAGAGATAAGTGCCATTATATCAAGTCTAATATTTAAGTTGGATGTTAGTAATCAGAATTCAGTATCTTTTTCAGGGGTCACTTGAAATCTGCAATTTAACAAACAAAAACCCTCCCAAACAAAAACAATAATAATTGAAGTATTTGTGTGTATGTTGTTTTGTTTAGTATCCTGTCCCTATTTGTTTTATGACCGCCACTTAATCCATCTCATTTTCCTGGTGTATGAACTCTTCTTACTTTGGGGAAGTGCTCTCAGTTGAGCCATTTTCTGCCTTTCTTACTATACTCTTAGCCATAATAACTCTTTTTGTTTGTTTTTCTGGTACTGAGAATGGAACCCAGGGACATTCTACCTCCAAACTACACCCCCAGCCCTATTTTATTTTTTATTTAAAATAGGGTCTCACTACGTTGCCGAGGGCCTCACTAAGTTGCTGATGCTGGCTGTAAACCTGTGATCCTCCTGTCTCAGCCTCCCAAATACTGGGATTACAGTGTGCGCCACCACGCCTGGCTGCAATGATAGCTTTTACTGGTTGACTAAGTCTGTGTAGAATATCTGTATGGTGAGCTTTCTCAGGGCAGAGAATGGATCACAGTGAAAGATTTCACTCATTGATTAACCTGTGCTGGAGCCAGGTACTGTGGTGCTCAGCTGTACTCCCAACTATTTGGGAGGTGGAGGAAGGAGGATCCTTTGAGCTCAAGAGTTTGAGACCAGCATGGGCTAGTGAGACTCGGTTTCAAAAAAATTAAGGAAGAAAACCACACAAAAACCTAGGGATAATGCTAAATGCTTCATGTATTTCATTTAATTCCTGGAGTAACTCAACAATTGAGTAGTAATTTTCATTTTATACACAAAAAGCTAAGGGTTAAGTAAATTATGTGAGGGTATAGCTAGTAAGTGGTATCTGTAGCTGAGGCCTAAATACTTGGTTTACTAATAACTTATGTGAGCATGGAACCCAGTACTTTTTTGACTTAAGTTATATTTAACTTGTCCTTTTCTTGATTTCAGTGCAGTGGATTTGATACTGTACTTGTGTTCCTGTTGGACAAAGCTAATTCCCTATCTTGGTTATTTCCTTCTCACGGGAGATCACAGAAGGTTGTAAATGGGAATTAAAATTCTCACGATTGGTACTTTTTTTGTGTGCAGTGTCAGGGATTGAACCCATGACTTTGTTCATGCTAGGCAAATCCTTGACCCCTGAGTTACATCTCTGCCCCTTTTTATTTATTTATATTTGAGAGTTTCACCAACTTGCCCTGGCTGACCTTGAACTTGGGGTCCTCGTGCCTCAACCTCCCGAGTAGCTGGGATTATAGGTGTGTGCCACTCAGGCTGGCTCGTGTATGAGATGTTTTATGGTATTTTGTGGAATGCCTCTCAGTCAG
This sequence comes from Glis glis, assembly GCA_004027185.1. NCBI lineage: Eukaryota > Metazoa > Chordata > Mammalia > Rodentia > Gliridae > Glis > Glis glis. Next base: position 11,046 of record PVJS01042429.1, on the reverse strand, counting down.
GATTTATCTGATGTTTTCCTCATGAATAGACTTGGGGTTATAGGTCTTTGGGGAGGAAGATGGTAGCTGAAAAATGCCATGTCCTCACATCATATCAAGGGTGTGTTTGTCAAGATGACTTGATGTTGACCTTGATCACCTGCTCAGGTAGTGTTTGTCAGGTTTCTACAGAATAGGCTGCTTTCCTGTCCCACTTTGTCTACCTCTGCGCTACACCACCAGCCCTATTTTTTATCCTTTATTTTGAAACCGGGTCTAACGAAGTTGCAGAGGGCCTCACTAAGTAGAGAGAGAGAGAGAGAGAGAGAGAGAGAGAGAGAAACTGAGGCTGACCGCAAACCCAGATCCTCCGGTCTCCGCCTCCCAAAGTACTGGGATTACAAGCGTGCGCCACACCGCCTGGTTTATTTGTTGTTTTTATGTGTGTAAATTTTCACTTAAAAAATGTAGCAGCCTGGCGTGGTGGCGCACGCTTGTAATCCCAGTACTTGGGAGGCTGAGTCCAGAGGATCTGGGTTTGCGGCCAGCCTCAGCTACTTAGTGAGGCCCTCCGGAACTTTGTGAGACCCTGTTTCAAAACAAAGAATAAAAAAATAGGGCTGGGGGTGTAGCTCAGAGGTAGAATGCCCCTGGGTTCAATCCCCAGTACCGCAAAAAAAAAAATGTAGTAGCTGGGTGTGGTGGTGCACACTTGTAATCCCAATACTTGGGAGGCTGAGACCAGAGGATCCAGGTTCGCAGCCAACCTCAGCTATTTAGTGAGGCCCTCAGCAACTTAGTGAGACCCTGTTTCAATATAAAGAATAAAAAATAGGGCTGGGGGTGTAGCTCAGAGGTAGAATGCCCCTGGGTTCAATCCCCAGTACCGCCAAAAAAAAAAAAAGTAGCCATTATCTGGCAAACTGAAAGTGAACCAGTTAATCTTTTTTGTGTGTGGTACTGGGGATTGAACCCCAGGGGCATTCTAACTCTGAACTACACCCCCAGCTCTATTTACAGAGGGCCTCACTAAGTTCCTGAGGCTGGCCACAAGCCTACAGTCTTCCTGTCTCAGCCTCCCATGTACTAGGATTACAGGTGTGCACCTGGCTCAGTGCATCTTTTTAACTTGCTTTCAGACAGGAGGTTTTCCCTAGAAGTGCCCCCGTGTATTATTTAAATTGTCTTTTGTTGTCCTTCTTGGTTCTACTTTTTCTTCCTTATTAGGAGTTTCAGCCATGAGTTCTCTTCATTCTTGGCCCAGCTTATATGCTGACACTAATACCTCTTATTAATGCAGCACAGGCACAGTTCTTTCTGGTAGTCTGATTATTGCTGTACTCCCATCAATCTTGTAAATGTTTTTTCTTTTGGGTTTTACATTTTTCTAGCTTTCTAATGATGACTATATACTTCTTTTCTTAACTCTGTATATTGCTATTGAGCTGTGAATGTCCGTGTAAGTGTTCATCAGAGAACAGTTGACTGTTGAATTCTGTGCACGCGCATGCACACATGCACTCTATGCTGCTTTCTGTGTGGGTGTGGGACACAAGAACCTCTCATCCCACAAATGGCTGAAGTGCTGTAGGATAGCAGTGTTCACATCATGCAGTTGGGAGAATGCAGCAGCAGTGCGCTTGAGAACGTGTGGTTGTTACATTTCTTCCCTTTAATCTTTGGTGAATAGACTCCAGAATAGCCTTTAAAAATGACTTAAAATTTTAAAAAGTTAACAAAGGCAAATTTGCTTGTTGGCACAAAATACACTGCAAAATTGCCTGTTTATTGTAACTGAAGGCTATAGAGGACCTGACACATTCTGCATACCCTCAGGTAGTGTTTTGGGAAAGTACTATAGGCTTTCCTACTGTATCAGTCACCTGATTTTTTTCTCCATTTGATAATTCTCAAGGTTTTTCTCAAAACAGTCTTTAATTTGAAATTGTGCTCTTTCCTGTTTACATGCTCCCCCCACATTATTGTGTAAAGGTCTAATAGCAGTCTGACATGTAAGATTTAGCAATACTAAAGCCTGTTGTTTTTATTTGAGTCACACGTATATATCTTCATACATTAGTAAGAATTTGCTCAGATGCAGAAGTACTTACGTAGTTCCAGGGCATTGGTTTTACGAGTTGTATGCTTAATTCCAATTTCTTACTTAACTGCCAGTTTCTTTTAGGTCAGCCTTTTGTCAATTTTTCATATAAATACATGGTATGAATCAACAGAAAGCATTTACCTGGTTATATAAATTAAATACATGATTTAAGTAGGAGATGGGCAAGTTTTTGATCCATCTACCTCTTTATTTCTTTGAGTTTGCAGTGTTATGTTTATGCATTGGTTGCTCTTCTGACACCATTTAAATTTTTTTTTTACAACTTGAAAAAATTCTGTACTACCATTCAGTTCTAATCAAACCCTTACATTTTAGCCATGCTTATTCTCAGTTTTTTTTAGGAGACATACACATTACAGATATGGTTGAAGACCCCTTGTGTGCCCTGCCCAACCCCTTCTTTTCCTTTCTTCAAAGATGTTCACTTCCCTGAATTCAGGTTCACACAGTATACTGAGCTAGTATTTCAAATTTCCCCAACTGGTCTTCTGACCAACATGGAAGTACTTTGAGAAAAAGAAGACTAATGGTTAAATTATCCACAGATTTGTAATATATATTGCAAGCTCTGAAGGCTCTCAGACATGGAAAAACACTTGCCTATTTAAAAAAAAAAAAAGAGCATTGCCCAGTTCACTTGGTCATCAAAATCCTTCATGATTCTGCATGGATTTTGCTTGGCACACACTGAAAACTGCCTAGAGATGTGCCCTTCCTGCAACTGATGTAGCATTTAAATGTATGGTTTTTCATTAATGTAACTTTCCAGATTTGGGTGATAAAGATGGCGATAGTAATTTCCTCCAATTGGTGTTGATTATCGGATCATGGTGAGAATCATTTTGCAAAAAAGGAAGGTAAAATGCTAATAAGTTGCACATTCATCGACCAGTGCACAAGCTACTTGTACTTCATAATTTCTCTAATTCTTGAGTCCTCTGTTCTCCTGAAGTGTCTAGTTATGGACCTTGGCTTTACTTACCCCTTTGCCTTTAAAACTGATCTGTTACATTTTATGTTTTTGTGGGTGGAAGTAGCCTGAGTTTGCTGTTAATGTTTAATACATTTTCTTGAGTGACAGTTCAACTGTTAATATTGTACAAGATGGCACTTGAATTCTTTGTTTGCTTTTTTCTTTCCTGTATTAGAACATCTTGGTGCTTTTTATGTATAAGAAATTTTTCTTAACATTTGTTCATATAATGACCTAATCCAGGAAAAATAAAGTGGGAAAATGGACTCCATTTCTGACCTTCAAATAAAACTCATTATGTATTGGTTTTCAGACTGTACACCAAGCCTTGGGTCATGTGCACCTTCTTCAGGCAGGGCTGTTCACTGGTGTGGGGTGACAGGTCCCTTAGGATCTGTTGAGGCTGTGGATGAAGGGTGAGGTCCTGGGAAAATGCTCAGGGACACAAAGTTTGCCTCCAGTTTCACAGAAGCCGGAGAACCTCCTCTATGGGAAGTGTCAAACCCAGCTCCTTTTCTTACTGCTTCTAGCCTTCACCACACCACTCTGTGCTTCTGGGAAGAAAAGAAAGAACAGGGAGGTTTACTCCCTACAAATCTAAGTCTAGCACATCTGTTTACCAAGTTAAAGCCTAGAGCATTTATCATATTTTCCTTGGCATTTTAGGGTTTACTAAGAAAAGTCTGCTTTGTTTTCCTAAAATCCTTTTTTAAGCACGAGTCTTTTTTTTTATTAGTTAGGAAGATTATCGCATTTGCTTTCCACACCCTGCTATTTCAGGCGTTTTTAAAGAAGAGGGATTTTTGTTTTTGTTTCATGGAGAAAGGTCTCTTAAAAAATTGCACTCACTTTCTTTTTTTTGTTTAATTTCAATCTTGATTTAGAAAACTTTTTAATTCTAATTATAAATATTCTTGAAAGTTAATGTTTCAGGGTGACATAATCCTACAAATGTTCCCCCAATGCCCCTATTTTATCTGGTGGTCACATATTTCAGAGGTTGAGCACCCATAATAGGAGCTTAATAAATGTTGGTATCATGCACACTTATTTTGAATTAATGAGTCAGTGGAAGAGTACATAAGCGAACGTATGATAGATGATCAAATGGAGAGAATGAAATCACTTTACTTTCTCTTCACTGTAAAATGCAAAGCACAGTTAATGGTTGCTCTCTTCAAGTAACAACTTGAGTGTTATCTCTGGCCTGTTAGTCATGGCTAATCTGCAAATCAGTGTCACCTGTCTCCAAGAGATGCTTCTTCTGTCATCATTCGTAGTGAGGACCCTGAGGGAAGATTTCGCTGCCTCACTTCCTAGCTAAGAAATGATACGGAGTTCATTGCCCTCAAAGCTTAATCTCCAAACATAACCCAGCATGTTTAGTTCAATTTGGGACTTCTCTGGGTGAAGTTAGTTAATAGTTGCCATACTCTTATTCTTACTAGACCACGGCCTTCAGAATCAATCTGAATACTTCTCAGATAGTTAAAAGAAGTAATTCTTATTTGTATATTTATTTTTAGGTTTTATCCCTAAGTAGCTTTGAGAGATGGAGAAGAGTGCAGAAGTTACCACACACAGTCTCCACAGTTACCACTGAGCAAGTGAAAGTTGATTTATAATTGAAACAAAACAAAAGGAACTTTTCAGCCACTTCATTTGATGTTACATTTAGTGAGGTGAAGAGAAGATTGGACCAGAAAGAAGAATATATGGGCTACCTCCCAACACTGGTTAACCCTTTTTCTTGGTGGTGGTACTAGGTATTGAACCCAGGGGCAGTCTGCCTCCAAGCTATACTCCCAGCCCTTTTTTATTTTTTGTTTTGAAACAGGGTCTCACCAGGTTGTTGAGAGTCTCACCTCATTGCTGAGGTTGCTCTTGAACCTGCGATGCTCCTGTCTAAGTCTCCCAAGTGCTAGGATTACAGGTGTGCACCACCACACCCGACTGGTTAACCCTTTTAACTGCCTCACTGTTCTCTTATGTAAAAAATTATGGGGCTGATCTGGACATGGTGGCACACGCCTGTAATCTGCCTGTAATCCGAGTACTTGGGAGGCTGGAGGATTGCAGGTTCGAGGACAGCCTAGCAATGTAGTGAAACTCAATAACCTAGCAAGACCCTGTTTTAAAACAAAAAATTAAAGGGGCTGGGGGTGTATCTCAGAGATAGAATGCCCCTGGGTTCAATCCCTAGTACCAGCAAAAAATCAAAAACAAAAAAACAAGGCTGGATAATTTTGCAGGTATTTTCTAGCTTTATTAAAGTTATTAAATATCTTAATAAAAGTCATTAAATATCTTAAAAGATAACTCTTTTTTGGTACTGGAGACTGAGCCCAGGGCATTCTACCTCTAAGCTACACCCTTAGCCCTATTTTACTTTTTATATTGAAACAGGGTCTCACTAAGTTGCTGAGGCTGGCCTTGAACCTGTGATTCTCCTATCTCAGCCTCCCAAGTACTAGGATTACAGGCATGTGCCACCACACCTGGCTAAAGATAACATTTTTACTGTTGCTGTTCATTGGTTTACTCAGATGGTGACTAAAATAATATGATTATGGAAATTTAAAGACAGACTCTCTTTAAGGCTAATTATTGTTTAGTAGGACTTTTTGTGATGATGGAAATGTTCTATATCTGTCTTGTTTATTGTGCTAGCCATAGTCAAATATGACTTGAAAACTTAAAATGTCACTAATATGACTTAGGAACTACAAATTTAAAACAAATTTAAGTAGTTACATGTGGCAAAGAACTATTGTATTGGGCCATGAAGGTTCTTTCTTTTTTTTCTTTGTGGTACTGAGGATTGAACCCAGAGGTGTTCTGTCTTTGAGCTATACCCCCATCCCTTTTTATTTTTCCTTTTGAAAAAGAGTTGCTACATTTCTGAGGCTGTTCTCTAACCTGTGATCCTCCTGTCTCATCCTTCATATACTGGGATTACAGGTGTGCACCACGATGCCCAGCCCAGGTTAAGTTCTTAAGTATTTGTGTTGAAAGGGAAATCCACAGATTGATTTATGACAGTCTTGTTTATATAATGTGCTATAACTGGAATCTTTTGCCATTGCACCTCTAATCTCATCATTGGGATATTTCTGGAAGCATATCCTCCATTTCCAGTTGCAGTCAAGTACAGCCAAAATGTTGTGACCTTTCCCAGTTATCCTGGATTCTTTCCTTGGTACAATGTGCCTATATCACTGACCTTATTTATTTATTTGGGGACTGGGGATTGAACCCAGGGGCATTCTATATCTGAGCTATACCCCTAGCCTTTTTATTTTTCATTTTGAAATGGTCTCACTAAGCTGCTGAGGCTGGTTTTGAACCTGCGATCCTCCTGTCTCAGCTTCACAAGTACTGGAATTATAGGAGTGTGCCATCAGACCAGACTTCACTGTCCTCATTAAAAGCTCCGCCATCCTCCTGTGGGTTGTGTCTACCATGGCCTAATCATAGACTCCTATCAGTCCCCTGTAGTGCTACATTCTTACCTTATGGTGGACTTGCTAGTATCTGCAATAGGTTTAGTGTTGTCCAGAGTCTTACCTTTTTTTTGATGGTAACGGGGATTGAACCCAGGAGCCTTCTACATCCAGGCTACACCCCAGCCCTATTTTTTATTCTTTATTTTGAAACAGGGTCTCACTAAGTTGCGGAGGCCTCACTAAGTAGCTGAGGCTGGCCGCAAACTCGGATCCTCCGGTCTCAGCAGTCTCCCAAGTACTGAGATTACAAGCATGCGCCCCCATGCTGGCTTGTCTTATATTTAAATTTATTTTTAGAAGCTTGATTCTGAAGTCCGGTAGGGTCGTGTATGCCTGTAATCCCACTACTTGGGAAGCTGAGACAGGAGGATTGCAGGTTTGAGGCCAGCCTCAGCAACTTAGTGAGATCATCAGCAATTTAGCCAGACTTTCTTTCAAAATGATGAATCAAAAGGGAGCTGGGTGCGTGGCACTTGCAATATTCTCAGTACTGGGGAGGCTGAGATAGGATCGAAGGTTCAAGGTCAGCCTCAGCTACTTAATGAAACCCTGTTTGAAAATAAAATAATAAGCTGGGCGTGGCAGCACACGCTTGTAATTCCAGTACTTGGGAGGCTGAGATAGGAGGATCACAGGTTCGTGGCCAGCCTCAGCTACTTAGTGAGGCCCTCCGCAACTTAGCAAGACCCTGTTTAAAAATAAAGAATAAAAAATAGGGCTGGGGGTGTAGCTCAGACTTAGAATGCCCCTGGGTTTAATCCCCAGTTCCGCAATAACAACAACAACAATAATAATAATTATAATGATAATAATAATAAAAAGGTCTGGGCATATAGCTCAGAGGTTTAATCCTCAGTATGGGGAAAAAAAAGCAGCTGCTTGATTCTTAGAAGTTTAGTATGCCACTCTAAAAAACAGTAATACTATGTCTCTCATTGGCAAGAAGTTTTTTGCCGGGTGTGGTGGCACATGCTTGTAATCCCAATACTTGGGAGGCGGAGACCGGAGGATCCAGGTTCATGGCCAGCCTCAGCTACTTAGTGAGGCCCTCGGCAACTTCGTGAGATCCGGTTTCGAAATAAAGGATAAAAAATAGGGCCAGGGGTGTAGCTCAGAGGTGGAATGCCCCTGGGTTCAATCCCCGGTACTGCAAAAAAAAAAAAAAGTTTTTAGTCCTAACAACAGACTCCATCCCTCAGCAAGAGGTGTCTGGTGCTAACCCTCTCCGTCACTAGGCTGTGAGGAACAGTTGCCGCTCGCCTAAGTGGGTCCTGCAGTAGGTCTGCTGCTTGCTTCACCACTGCAAATGCCACATTCTTCAGACTTTCAAGTTTGGGATCACAGTGAGCATTGAGTGACTGCCCTGAAATTCTGTGCCCTCGAATGAAACCGTCGTCTCTATATAGTGGCATTCTTCAAGGGTGATGTTTAAAATTGACAGACTGTGCATTTAGTGCTCAGTCATTTTTCTATCAAATAATAATATAAATAGGATCGTGTTTTTATAGTGGCTTGCCAGTTCACAAGTACCCTTGAAAGTTGATTCAGCTGTACCAAGTCTGAGGTCTGTCACTGACAATCCTGCATCCCTGCTGAGGATCTGAAGCACATATTCCTGGGACCACAGGTGTTGATTAGCTCTGTATTGGCAAGTGAAGGCAATATTGATATCAGTCATTGCCTTGACCCCTTGATTTCGTGTGTGTGTGTGTGTGTGTGTGTGTGTGTGTTGCTGGAAATTGAACCCAGCGGCATTGTACCTCAAAGCTACACCTCCAGCCCTATTTTATTTTTATTTTTTGAAACAGGGTTTTGCTAGGTTGATGAGAGTTTCACTACTTGCTGTGGCTGTCCTGGAACCTGTGATCCTCCTGTCTCAGCCTCCCAAGTAGCAGGATTATAGGCGTGCACCCCCACACCCTTGATTTTTTAATAGAGGGAGTCAAATGCAAGTAATAAAAGCACATGTTAAGAAACTTCAAGCAGTACAGGAGAATGATAGATGCCTCCCCCATTTTTTTTGAATCTAGGGATTGAATCCAGGGGCATTCTACTTCTGAGCTACATCCTTTTTTAAATTTTTGCTTTATTTTGAAATAGGCTCTGGCTAAGTTGCTGAGGCTGGCCTTGAATCTGTGATTCTCCTCTCTCAGCCACTCAAGTACTGGGATTACAGGTGTGTGCTGCCACACCTGGCTGACAAATTTCTTTTTTTCTTTTTTACTTAGTTTTGGTACTGGAGATTGAACCCAGAGGCATTCTACCTCCAAGTTATACTCCCAACCTGATTTCATTTCTTGTTTGGAAAAAGGGTCTCGCTAAGTTGCTGAGGCTGGCTTTGAACCTGCAATCCTCTTTTCTCAGCCTCCAAGCACTGGGATTACAAGTGTGTACTTGTAAATGCCTGGCTTTTATTTGTTTTTTGGTATTGGGAATTGAACCAGTACTAAAGGCTTTTCTACCTCCAAGCTACACCCCAGCCCTTTTTATTTTTTATTTTATTTTATATTTTGAAACAAGGTCTCATTAGTTTGCTGCTAGTCTAAGTTGTTGAGGCTGGGCTCTAACCAGTGATCCTCCTGTCTTGGCGTCCTACATGCTAGGATTACAGCCCTGCACCACACGCCCGACTGATACATTTCTTTTTATTTCCATACTATCTATTCTCCGTAAAATGTTATTTCTAGGTAAGTTTTCTTTTATATACACGGGACCATATTCTGCCCTGCTTTTCTGCCTTTATTTTTAACAAGGCAGACTTACTGAGGTTTAGTTTACATAAGGCAACATTTACCCTTTTAGATGTTCCATCCTATGAATTATGACTAAGATACAGAGAGTTTCCAACACCCCAAAGGTCTCTATTTCTGCCTCAGATTTGACAGCCGTATTAGTCAATTTATCCTAACTTTCCTAAATAACCCCTTATCGATTTACATTTATGTTGTTTTCAGTGTTGGCAATTCAAACAGTGTAGTAAATATTTTGTACTTAAATTCTGATATGCTTTTGATGTTATAGGGTAAATTCCTACCAGAGGATTTTGTAGAATCAAGGCTATGTGACTAAGGTTTTGGTAGATATGGCCAAATGGCCTCCTCTAAAAGTTGTATTAATCGACTTTCCAACCAATTACAAATGAGAGTGGCAGTTACTCTTTTTTATGTGTGCTGCGGACTCAGCACAGGGACATTCTACCTCTGAGCTACACGCCTAGTCCTAGTTATTTATTTATTTATTTATTTATTTATATTTTTAGTTTGAAGCAGGGTCTCACTAAGTTGCTGAGAACCTTGCTAATTTGCTGAGTTTGGCCTGGAACCTGCAATCCTCCTGTCTCAGCATCCCAAATACTGGGAATACAGTCATTTGCCACAGTGTCTAGTGTGGCTGTTATTGTAACACTAAGCAACACCAAACATAATTCTTTGGTAGGGAAAGTATTACCTAGCAAAGTTGCATCCAGTGGTGTTTTTTTTCTCATATTAAAAAACATACCAAGTCAGGTGTGGTGGGGCATGTTTGTAATCCTAGTACTGTTTCAAACTAAATAAATAGGAATGGGGGTCTAGCTCAGAGGTACAATGCTCCTGGGTTTACTAAGTTGCTGTGACTTGATCCTCCAGTTTCAGCCTCCCAAGTACTGGAATTACAGATGTGAGCCATCACGCCTGGCTTAGTATTTATTTTTAAAACCACAATATCACAATCACACTAGAGGAAATGTGAATAGAAGAATTTTACCTTTGTTTCCCAATATAATTTTCATTTTCTGCTTATCCGTATCTGCATTTATTTCATGAACCTGTTTCTTTTTTTCCCGAATCTTCATTTTAAAAGTTGTTTGATCCTTCAATATTTGGGCTATAGCAAGTTTTTTTTTTTTTCTTCCAGTACCAGGGATTGAACCCAGGGGCGTTCTACCTCTGCGCTACACCCCCAGCCCTAGTTTTTACACTTTATTTTGAAACCGGGTCTCAGGAAGTTGCAGAGGGCCTCACTAAGTAGCTGAGGCTGATCGCGAACCTGGATCCTCTACTCCACCTCCCAAGTACTGGGATTACAAGCGTGCGCCACCACGCCCGGCTTATGGCAAGTTTTATTTGTCATTCCACTTCTAAAATTTGTTTCTGGTATTTCACTATTGTGAACAAGCCTTCAGATACCATCTTTTACATATGAATCCATCCGCCCCTCTAGCCCCTTAAAAGAGTCAGAATCTTGCTGTGTTGCCCAGGCTGGTCTCCTAGGCTCTAGTCATCTGCTGGCCTCAGCCTCCTGAGTAGCTGGGACTATGGACATTTGCCACTCCTCCTAGCTATATATAAGTTTTAAAACATTCTATTAAGCCGGGCGTGGTGGTGCACGCTTGTAATCCCAGTACTTTGGGAGGCGGAGACCGGAGGATCAGCTTTGTGGCCAGCCTCAGCTCGCTCTCTCTCTCTCTCCCTCTCCCTCTCCCT
>PVJS01042428.1:0-17518 GCA_004027185.1 Glis glis | reverse complement strand
TTTTTTTTGCGGTACCGGGGATTGAACCCAGAGGCATTCTACCTCCGCGCTACACCCCCGGCCCTATTTTTTATACTTTTATTTTGAAACCGGGTCTCACGAAGTTGCGGAGGGCTTCACTAAGGAGAGAGAGAGAGAGAGAGAGAGCTGAGGTTGGCCGCGAACCCGGATCCTCCGGTCTCCGCCTCCCAAAGTACTGGGATTACAAGCGTGCGCCACCACGCCCGGCTCCTTGAGTGTATTTACTGTTAAAGTTGAAGAATGAGATGCTGTTTCTCTCCCCCCCTTTGTTTCTTTGGTGAGGCCTAGTTACTTAGATCGCTGGGATAATGCTTTGGTGATGGGCTGGATCCAGGTATCTGTGCTAGTTACTGACTTGGGCTCCATGACCCTAGAGTTCTTAAGTGTTCTTCATCACAAAGGTGCTGAGGTTAGCGAAGCCCAGAACTATTGGCCCCAGCAGAAAAACCCCTTCCTGCTCATATCCACTGTGGGTGAGCTGGTGGGCAGCACTACTGGGCTGTTTCTACCTCCCAGGGAATCCCCATTAGCATCCAGAAAGACTTAGTTACAAACAGAAGGGACTGTAATTACCTTTCTTTTTGGGAGAAAACAGGACAGCTTCAATAGGTCTATAATGCTTTTTTTTTTTTAAATGAAAAATATGGTGGAATGTTAACATGGTTGATGAAGGCAAGGATGGGTTGATACCAGTTTGTTCTAATACTTGCTTTCTTTTTTTTCATGCTTGAAATATTTCACAATTGAAAATAAAACAAAGCAAGACTTTGGTTGTGTTTCCTATAAAGGCTGCTTCTGTATGCCTTCCTTTTGGAGACTTTTCATTTTCAACTTAACCCCAATCAGATACATGTTGAACATCCTTAATCTGAAAATTTGAAACCAGAAATGCTCCACAATATAAACCTTTTTTTTTGTATTGGGGATTGAAGCCAGGCATGTTCTACCTCTAAGCTACACCCCCAGCCCCCCTCCCCTTTTTTAAAAATTTGAAACAGGGTCTCACTAAGTTGCTGAGGGCCTCACTAAGGTTCTGAGTCTGGCCTTGAACCTGCCATCCTCCTATCTCAGCCTCCCAAGTATTGAGATTATGGGCATGTGCCACCATGCCCAGCTAATACAAACCTTTTTGAACTCTGACTTGATGCTATACATGGTAAATTCCACATCTGACTTCACGGAACAGGACAGAGTCAAAAACGAGATGCACTAAAATATATAAAATTACCTTCAGGCTATATGTGTAAGGTGCATATGACACACAAATGAAATTCATGTTTAGACCTGGGGCACATCCCCAAGATATCTCATTATGTATATGCAGATATTCCAGAATCAAAAAAAAAAAAAAAGATCTGAGATTCGAAACACTTCTGGACCCAAGCATTTTGGATAAGAGATACGGAACCTGAATTAGAAACATATTTCATCATGTAATATTTGGCAGCTACAGAATAATAAATGTAGCATATGTAAGTTACGAAGCTTAATAATGGAGTGAGCACTCCTGAACCCACCACTCAACATAGGAACTGGATCAATTTCAGAACCTTTTTTTTTGCAGTACTGGGGATTGAACCCAGGGGCATTCTACTTCTGAGCTACACCCCCAGCCCTATTTTTTATTCTTTATTTTGAAACAGGGTCTCATAAGTTGTGGAGGGCCTCACTAAGTAGCTGAGGCTGGCCGCCAACCTGGATCCTCCTGTCTCAGCTTCCCAGGTACTGGGATTACAAGTGTGCGCCACCACACCCGGCTCTTGTTTTCTTTTTAAAAGTAGTATTATGACATAAATATGTAGCCCTAAACAAAATGTGTGGTTTTACTTGTTTTTGAATATTATAAAAATGGCAACATATTGTCTTGTGCATCTAGCTTTTTCTCTTGGAGCATTTTTAAGATGTATCCGTGTGGGTGCGTGTGCCATTAGCTCATTTTCACTGCTGGTGAATATATTGCAGTTTACTTATTCATGCTCCTGATAATGAACCTCTGGATTAATACCCTCCATCTTTTTGGAACTACACACTACTCTGTTAATGCACATGTGTAAGACTTTTTCTGTAGGATAGGTACCTAGGAGTAGGTATCTATGAGTGGAAGTGTTGGGTTGTAGAATTACGTGAAAATCCAACATGACAAGATTTTTTTCCCCAAAGATTTTTACTAATCTACTTTCCCACCTGTACCATAAAAGATTACTATTGTGTTAATCAAATTTCTTAATTTCTATCAAACTAGCAGATTTAAAATGTAAAATGTATCTCATTGTGGTCTTAACTTAATAAGGTAGTTAAACATCTTTGTATGTATTTAGTTATTATCATTCATGTTTTCTCTTCTGTGGATTTGCCTACCTCCCTTTTTCTTCAGGTTTTTACCTTATTGATTTGTAGGTGTTGATATATTTTTTGGATAATTATTTTTTTCTTGGTCAAAATGCTGCAAATCCTTTAGTTAATGACCTGTCTTTTCATCCTCTGTTTAGTACCTTTTGATAAGCAGAAGTCCTTAAGTTAATGTAATCATGTTGTTATTTTTTTTCCCCTTTGTCTTTTTATGTTTTGTGTCATAGTTGAAAAATCATTCTCTACTCTAAGGTCATAAAGATAGATGATCTCTTCCATGTTTCTTCGGCAAAGGCTCTCTTGGTTTTGCCTTTCTCATTTAAGTTTCCAGTCCCATTGGGATTGATTCTGTGTGGAGGGGGAAGTAGCACTCCAGTTTCACTTCTTTATAAAAACCTTAGATACCCATTTGTTCTAGAACCATCCATGGGAAAGTCCATCCTTTTCCCAGTCATCCACAATGCTACTTCTCTAACATTTTATCTTTCCATATTTTTTTTTTTCCGGTACTGGGGATTGAACCCAGGGGCGTTCTACCTCTGAGCTACACCTCCAGTCCTTTTTTATTCTTTATTTTGAAACAGGGTCTCACTAAGTTGCGGAGGGCCTCACTAAGTAGCTGAGGCTGGTGGCGAACCTGGATCCTCCGGTCTCAGCCTCCCAAGTACTGGGATTACAAGCGTGCGCCACCACGCCCAGCTCTTAACTTTCCATATTTGTGACAGTCCTTCATTCTGAGTCTTTTAATCTGTTGGATAGTTGATCTACCCTTGCCTTAGTATATTGTAATAAGTTGAATAATATATTTTGATGTCTGGTAGGTAGAACCTTTCCTCCCTTTTTTCTTGTATCCCATATGTATGCATTTGTACTTTTGGCTGTTGTGGGGCCTGTGTTCTTCTAGACGAATCTAAGATTTACCTTGTCACGCTTGGTCTTTGATAAATCTGTTAGAAATTTTTACTGAAGTTGCATGGAAACAAGATCAATTTGCAGAAAATTATTATATTTTAAATTATAATCATCTTTACTCATATTTATCTTCATTTTCTTTGGTCTTTGATATCTCAAAATAAGTTTTTATCTTTGTTTTGTGCAGTTTGGGAATCTAACCCCCTACCTTGGTATGCCTGAATATCATTTTTAAATTATATTTTTGTAATTACGGCTTTATCATTTTTCTCCACGAGGTTGTATATTCCCTTTGATGATTTAGGTACCTAATTTTTCTGTTTCTATCGTTAGTGTTATTTTCTTTTAAATTAAAATCTCAAATTGTTGGTTTATGGAAATTAAGTTGATTTTTACATATTGATTTTCATATTTAGCCATGTTGTTAACGTTTTTTATTAATGTTTCTAAGAATGTCTTTGTATTTTCTTTAGAGTTTTCCCTCTAGATTGTTATAACATATGTGACTAAAAATAATTATGCTATTTCCCCTTTCAAGCCCTTAATACCCAGCTTTTTTTTTTTTCCTGTCTTATTGCGCTATCTGGTACCTCAGTCATACAGTTTAATAGAAATGGCCATTATTTCTGATTTTTCCTGTTAATAGTGATACTGGTAGATACTTGATTAAGAAAGTTCCTCCTGTACATATTTTGCTAAGAGTTTTTATCATGAACAGGTATTGAAATACATCTAAAGTTCCTCTACGTTATTTAAATTGTGACGTATTTCCTTTATTGTGTTGTTATGAGTGACATTCATTTATGTTTTTCCCTATTTTAAACCACCATTGCATTTTTTGGATAAAGGTAATGATGTATTTTTTTATTACTTTAAAAAATAATATCCTAAGCCAGGCGTGGTGGCACACGCTTGTAATCCCAGTACTCTGGGAGGCGGAGACCGGAGGATCTGGGTTCGTGGCCATCCTCAGCTCTCTCGTTCTCTCTCTCTCCCTGTCTCTCTCTCTCTCTCTCTTCTTAGTGAGGCCTTCCTCAACTTTGTGAAACTGGTTCCAAAATAAAGTATAAAAAATAGGGCTGGGGGCGTAGCGCGGAGGTAGAACGCCCCTGGGTTCAATCCCCGGTACCGCAAAAAAAAAAATATCCTAGACTCAGTTTTCTTTAGTATTCTTACATCTATATTTATAACTAAGATTGATATATACTATTTTTTCCCTTATTGTCTTGGCAACAGGGTATACTGACCTATAAAATGAATAGGGGACTATTCTTACTGTATGTATCTGCTATGGAATGTATGTATAAGGCTCAAATAATCTGTTCCTTGAAATTAGGTAAAATTTATCTTTATAACTATCTGAGCCTGGTGTGAGATTTTTAAGCCAGTAATACAATTTAAAAAAATTATAATATTTAAAATCAGAATTTTATTTCCCTCCCTCCTATTTGTTTGTTTGTTTGTTTGTTTATTTATTTATTTATTTATTTGCGGTACCGGGGATTGAACCCAGGGGTGTTCTACCTCTGTGCTACACCCTGGCCCTATTTTTTTATACTTTATTTTGAAACCGGGTCTCACGAAGCTGCAGAGGGCCTCACTAAGTAGAGAGAGAGAGAGAGACAGGGAGACAGACAGAGAGAGAGAGCTGAATCTGGCGGCGAACCCGGATCCTCTGGTCTCTGCCTCGCTTCCCAAAGTAATGGGATTACAAGTGTGCGCCACGACACCCGGCTTTATTTGTTTCTTTCTTTCTTTATTTATTTTTGTGTGGTACTAGGGATTAAACCCAGGGGCATTCTACCTCTGAGCTGTGCAGCAGTCCTTTGTTATTTTGAAACAGAATCTCACTAAGTTGTGGAGGGCCTCACTAAGTGGCTGAGGCTGGCTTCCAACCTGTGATCCTCCTGTCTCAGCCTCCCAAGTCCTGGGATTACAAGTGTGTGTTACCACACCCTGGTAGAATTTTATTTCTTTTAGATGCTTTTAAAACTATGTATGGTATGTGTATGTATGCAGATAAATGGATGTCAGTTATCTGTCCAAATTTTATTGCCACAGCATTGTTCATGGTGTTCTTTTATTAGCATTTCAATCTCTGCTGACTCCATAATTTTCATTTTTTATTCCTCATTTTATGTGTGCCTGTCTTCTTTTTTCTTGATTAAGCTAAGTAGATCTATTTTTTTCTCATTTATGCCTTTTTAAAGAATCAACTTTTGGCTTTGTGGATTATTTTTATTGTGTATTTATTTTCTACTTAATTTCTTATCTTTATTGCTTCCTGCTTTCTATTTACATTGGCTTATTCTGATTTTTTTCTAACTTGCCCACTTAGTTGATTGCTACCATAATTTCTTTTGATAATGTAAGAACATAGGTCTGTAGAATGTCTTCCAAATTCTGCTGTCCACGTCTCCCATAGGTTTTGCCATCTAACATTCTCTTCACCTTAGATTTATAGCTATTGTGACACGTCCAATGATTTCTTCTGTGACCCTTGCAGTATTTATTGGTGCTGTGGACATTTTACAAATGAATGTGTTATTTGTCTTTCTGTTATTGACTTCTGTTGTAATTTAATTATTGTCAGGAAACTCTTCTGTGTGGTAACAGTTCTTTGATACTTGTCAAGGTTTGCTTTATTGTCAGTTTTGTTAATCAGTTTTCACAAGTCTTTTATTGTGTGCTTGGAAAGAATATGTATCTTCTTAGTATCGAGTTGAGGAATCTGTGTGTCCAGAAATTCAAGCTTCTTGATTGTGCCTTAAAATCATCTATCCTTTGGCTAATGTTTTTTTGTCTGCCTGTCATATATGTCACTGAAAAAAGTGGGTTGAAATAATCTATGATGCTGTCTTTATAAATTTCTCCGTATGTTTCTGTTTTGGCTTTATACATATTGAAATTATATTATTACCTGCATTTTTGTATTTATAATTATTTTATCTTTCTGATTAATTAAACTTTTTATTCAGTTTATATGTAGTCACCTTCTTTCTACCTTTTTTTCTTTTTTGGTGGTACAGGGGGTTGAATCAAGGAACATTCTACCTCTGATCTACACCCCTAGCCCTATTTTTGAAACAGGGTCTCACTAAATTGCTGAGACTGGCCTTGAACTTGGGATCCACCTGTCTCAGCCTCCCAAGTACTGGAATTACAGGTGTGTGCCACCATGCCCAGCTCTTCTATCTTAAAGTTTATTTTGTCTCATATTAGTATAAATATTCCATTTTCTTTTTGGGCTTAAGTTTGTCTGATGTTTCTATTTTTAACCTTTTATTCTCAACCATTCCATGTTGTTACGTTTTAGATATGCCAGCTATAGCTGGATCTTAATTTTAATTGATTCGGGTAAAGTCTCATTATTTACATTTACATCTTTTATACTTTGGTTTGGGCCACTTGCATAGACTACCACACACGTAGTGCCCATTGGAGCTGAGAGGCAGGGTCGCCCTGATTATTGTCCTTTGTGCTCCGGTGTTCTGTTTGTATTTCTTCTTCTGTGTTACTTCATTTTTCTTTTATCTTTTCTTTAAAGAAATTGAAATTATATCATTTCTTTTTTCATTGCCCTGCCCACTGTTTGAAATTTATCCTGTTCTTTGAGTGAGTTTTTACTATGCAGAGTTATCAAGTATAATTTTATAATCTTAATTATCCTCAAACCATTCTAGAACCATAGACTACTGTTACTCCCATCATGCCCCCTGCTACTTAGAAGTATTTTCATTTTGATCTTTAAGATTATTTCTGCAAATTAGACATCAGTATTTTATAGACAATGTGTATGCTTACTCATCTATTGTTTTCTCTGACACTTTTTCTTGCATCTCAGACCTTCTTTATGGGATCATTTTTATATTCGATGAAGTACTATATCCTTTAGAAATTTTGTTGGTATAGGAAAGTTAGAGGTCATCTATTTTTTTTTTTACTCAAAATGTTCTTATTCTTGTTCTTGAAAGATAATGTTGAATGACACACAATTCCAGATGGATATGCTTTCTGTCTTCTCTGATGGTTTTATTTTACCGTCCTCTGAATTCCACTATGGCTTGTGAGAAGTCTGTTGCCCATCTAATTGCCATCCTTTTCAGGAGATATGCCTTTCCCCCGACTTCTTTTTGGTATTTAGCAATTTTACTGTAATGTATCTATGAGTGATTTTCTTAGTACTCTTTACTTTTTATGCATCTGTGGCTTTATCTTTTCTTCCAATTCAGAATAATTATCAGCTTTTATCTGTTCAAGTAGTCTGTCTCTTTATTTGTTCTATTGTCTTTGAGAACTCTGCTTAAATGTGTTAAACTTTCTCTTCTGTCCTCCACTTCTCTTAACGTATCTCTCATGTTTTCTGTTTTCTTGTATCTGCTGCATTCTCAATGATTTCTTTAGATTCATCTTCCAATTCACTAATTATTTCTTCAGCTTTGCCTAATGTGTTACGTAATGCATCCGATTTTAAAATTCCCATGTGTATTTTTCTTCTGTATAAGTTCTATTTTATTCTTTTAAATATGCCTGGTAATTTTTATAATCTATTTCTTGTTCATTTTTATGATTACGTCTTTAAATTTTTTAATATAATATGCAATTTTATACAAGTTTTCTAATTCCTGTGTCTAGTTCCATGGGTTGGAGTTTTATTCTATGATCTTCAGTTCTGTTTGTTTTCCTTGAGTGTGATGCTTATTAATTCTAATTTGGTGGACATTGAATCTGAGAAATATAGGAACGTAAAGCGAGGATGCTTTGCTTCAGAGGTTTGCTTTTGCTTCAGGTCTCTTTCCTCATCCCGTGTTCTCTTGTTTACCTTCCTACATGGCCCCGTCTTTGCTCTGTGCTGGTATTGGCATTCAGAGCATCCCTACCTCTCGGGCTTACCTTTCCACTGAAAACTCAAGTTTTTATTTTTGATACCTTCAACATGTCCTCATATTTTGAATTCACCCTTCTGCAGAGTTTTTTTTTTATTTTTTAAGAAATTTGTTTCTTTTGTAGCGTGATGAGGCCTTCAGAATATGTAGTTTGGCATAATTTTGGAAGCAGAATTCTGACTTACTCTTTAGCCCTTTTAAATCTGGCTCTGTCCCCATGTACTACCCGGTAACTACCTTTATTAACATTACCAACAAATTGCATCCCCTTTAACTTTTTAGAAAATGCCCTTTTTTTCCTTCTTTTATTACAGTCATTCTGTGTATGTGACTTTTCCATACTACATGCTTCTGATATTCTTTCTGTTTTCCCTTTGCTGGCACTTGTCTTTGCCTGCACTGTAAATCTGTGGGTATCTCAGGGGTTGATTTGGAGCTTCTTTTCCTCTTCTAGTGAGAGGCAGTGTGGTGCGGTGCCTCAGTGTGGCATCAGGTTTAGTTGCTGTCATCTGGCTAGTTAGTGATGTGACCTGGCTGAGCCTGTCTTCACTGAGCCTCTGTCTGACACATAGTAGACACTCAGTGCATGTCTACTTTTAGTCTCATGTACGTTTTCTTCCTAAGTTTTATCCTCTGTGTTTCCAAGACAATTGCCCCAATATATATATTGCTCCAGTACCATCCATGCCATGCAGTGTCAGTGTGTAGAGCCAGTTGTCTATTTTATTTGATTTCCTCCTGTCCCCTTCTCTGTGCTTCCTGTGGGTTTCTGCCTGTAAGAAGTGGTCCTACCATGCACCTACTTGATTAAACCAGGATCTGGACACCTTGGGCCCTTCCTTTCTGGTACCTTCTCCCATCTACTAACGATGGGTCCTGCTTTCCACCTCTCATTTTTCCAGTTAATGTTATAGGACCATCATTTCTTGCCTGGTCAACTCTAGTAGCCTCCTTCACTATTTTCTATATTTCTACTCTTTCCCCATCAAATCCATATTTAAAAGCAACCAGAATGTTTTTGTTTGTTTGTTTGTTTTGCTTTTAAGTTAAACAGCGTGCCATCTCCCGACTTCAGTGTTTTTCGCCTGGTGCTTAGAATAACTCTTAGAGTAACTAGTCTTTGAGGTATCTCTGCAAGCTCATTTGGTTCTCTTCTCCTCCTGCTGTCTTGGACTTTGCCACTCTGCCTGCCTGCTTCCTTCCTTCCTTCCTTCCTTCCTTCCTTCCTTCCTGTACTAGGGATTGAACCCAGGGGCATTCTACCTCTAGTATACACACCCAGCCCTATTTTATATTTTTATTTGGAAACAGGGTCTTGCTAAGTTACAGAGAGCCTAACTAAATTGCTGAGGCTGGCTTTGAACCTGAGATCCTCCTGTCTCAGCCTCCCAAATACTGGGATTTCAGGCATGTGCCACCATGCCCTGCTGCCACACTGTTTCTTTTTTTGTGTGTGTGTGTGTGTGTGTGTGGTACTGGGGATTGAACCCAGAGGAATTCTATCTCTGAGCTGTACCCCTAGATGGGTTTATTTCTTACTTGGAAACAGGGTCTTGCTAGGTTTCTGAGAGCCTTACTAAATTGCCGAGGCTAGCTTTAAACCTGAGATCCTCCTGTCTCAGCCTGCCAAGTACTGGGATTACAGGCACGTGCCACCACGCCTGGCTGCCACACTGTTTCTTGATTCAGGCTTTTGCACATGCTGTGGAGCTCCACTCCTCTTGCTCATCGCCTGCCCAACTCCATTCAGAGATCAACTGGAATGACATTTTCTTCAAAAGGCATTCTTTGATTGCCTGATCTAAATTAAAGTCCCTTTTGATTTAACAAATGCTGACTTCAGTAAATGATTCAACAAACATAGATATGTATTTGAAATGGAATCTGCTGATGAATGGGAATGATAGTTCTGCGAGACTGTGCTCATTTTCACTTTAGAATCATAGTGTTGTCATTGGAGACCCCTAAACTTCTTTCCTTCAGTGTCCATCTAATGGATTTTCAAGGTCATCCAAATTTCCAGTGATCAGATTATAGTTTCTGCAGTTGCACATACATTTTATATATTATTCGATGAAATATCAATGCAAATCAGGAGTTGGAGCTGGGCATGGTGGTGCACACTTGTAATCCCAGTAATTGGGAGGTTGAGACCAAAGGATCGCAGGTTCGCGGCCAGCCTCAGCTACTTTTAGTGAAGCCCTCCACCACTTAGCGACACCCTGTTTCAAAATAAAGAATAAAAAATAGGGCTGGGGGTGTGGCTTGGAGGTAGAATGCCCCTGGGTTCAGTCCCCAGTACTGCAAAAAAAAAAAAAATATATATATATATATCAGGAGTTGGAGAAGAGACACCCACTGAAGACCATGTCAGGCTCCCTTACATCATTTTCTTACGTTAAGTCCTGAGATCTAGTTATCCCCAAGTCACATACTTAAGGGGAAGCAAGACTGAGAGAGTCCTTTGACTGGTGCAAGGCTGTACAGCCAGCGAGGGCCGAGCCCAGAGCTAAGGGGGAGAGCTCTTTCCATATCTTCTGCCTTCTTTTCCCTCTGGACCAACTCCTAACATTTCATGACAGTGACGACACTTCATGAAGTTCTTTCCCAGATAGTGTCTTATATAATACGTACATAAGGTTCCGGAGGGCAGGGCATTTTTGACATTTTAATACGGATCTGGCTTTTCATTCACTAACTCTTTATTGCTCTAAGCATCCCTTTGAGGTCTCCTTGAGTTAGCAGATGAGAAAAATCAAACAACGAGCGATTAAATGAGCTCTTTGTGAAGAGGCACAACGGGATATTGAATTGTTGGTGGGGATTTTTTATTAGCCAGAGAAAGAAAAAAACGGCAGAAACTTTTTATTATTTTAATAGTTTTTGTCAGTCTGTCTTCTATCACCAAGCTAATCAACCCATCTATCTATGGGTGACTATGTTTTAGAAAAAAAAATGTAACCACCATAACTTGTCCTGGATTTTGTAGGCAATATTCTTAGGAGAAGAAGGCCAAGTTGTTGAGTTTAAAGTTCATTCTTTCTAAGGAAAAATGAACTAGATACAAGTCCATTAGTGCTCAGTGATGGCAGAAATCAAGAAGGTGAAACAAATATGGAAACTGTGATTAGATGAGTTGGTTTCTTGTACTGGGAAGGGTGTCCTTGGCCAGACTAAAGAGGGAAGGAGAGCCACAAAAGGCAGAGAGCACACAGAATGCCAGGGCGGGGCGTGCTGCCAGGGACCGGGGAGAAGGGCTGACAGATGCTGGGGAAGTGATTTCCCTGTCCAGAGCATCCGCAGGGCTGTCCATGACTGGTGCCTCTTCTATTGAAGACTGTATTTTGGTTATTGGTAGGACACTCTGCTTCAAATAGATATTTTGCTGTTTTGAGTCTGTAAAGCTAAAATTATTTTCTAAAATGCTCATGTTAATGTTCAATCCCTTAGATTATAGATTTAAGGATCTTATCTCTTACCCGTATAGATATCTATAAGTGGCATTTTTTCTTAAAAGGAGATTATTCTATCTCACTCAAGAACTAGAGAATAAACACATTTCTGAAACCACATGGCATAGACTGGAGCAGGGGTCAGCAAACTCTCTGAAAGACACCAGATAGTAAATATTCTGGGCTTTGTAGACTGTACAGTCTCTGTTGCTATGACTAACTTCTACTGTAGCATGAAAACAGATGTAGACAACAAATAAACCAATGAGCATTACTGTGTTCCAATAAAACTTTATTTACAGAAACAGGCAGCAGCTGGGTTTTGCCCAAGGGTCTATAATTTACAGATCACCAGACTAGAGAAATGTATCTTAGGCATGGAAGGAACAAGACGTGGGTCTCTCATCCCAGCCTTCTCTGTTATTAGCTGTGTGATTGTGAATAACTCATTTTATTTATTTATTTTGTTGGTGGTACTGGGGATTGATCCCAGGGGTGTTTTTACCTCTGTGATACACCCTCCAGCCTTATTTTATTTTACTTTTTTAAATTTTGAAACAGGGTTCTGCTAAGTTGCTGAGGGTGCCCTGGAACCTATGATTTTCCTGTCTCAGCCTCCCAAGTACTGGGATTACAGGTGTGCGCCACCACACTCGGCTAACAATTCACTTTATTTATTTATTTATTTATTTATTTATTTATTTTAGGTACTGGGGATTGAACCCAGAGGCATTCTACCTCTAAGCTACACCCCCAGCCTGATTTTTATTTATTTGGAAACAGCGTCTCACTAGGTTTCTGAGGGCCTCATTAGATTGCCGAGGCTGGCTTTGAACCTGGGATCCTCCTGTCTCAGCCTCCCAAGTACTGGTATTACAAGCGTGTGCTACCATGCCCGGCTAACAACTCACTTTAGATCTCAGAGAGTGAATTTATTTATTTGGAGAATGGACATTCTCTTGTATGGGCAATTTCTGTTTTCCTTATAATTTTTAAGTATTTAATATACTTGAGTGAGCATGTGTTACTTTTGTAAACAGAATGAAGCATTTGAAAATTAAAGCACAAACTGAAAATAAAACAAAGAAAAATTTCATTTCTGTGAAAGAAATGCATAAGGAGTAGATCCGATTCTTTGTGGCACCAGGATATGTATTAAGTCAGTCAGTAAATAAATATTAGGTATGAAAGTTATTATGGGCAAAGATCATTTCTTATTTAAAAATTTTGTCATGCAGCACGTTTATCAGTGTTGCTACCTGATAACATTTTATAGCATTTATTTATGTATTCATTTATCAATTTAGCAAATTTATTGAGCCTTCAGTATATGTGAAGGAGTATTGAGTGCTTGAGATTAAAAAATGATGATTAAAAAAAAAAGATAGTTCTTGATCTCAAGGACCTTCCATTGAGGGAGATGAACAGCTACATAAAAGATTACACTGCTGTTTGATAAGTTCTAATTAGAGGTATGTTTGTATAGGGCACCACTAGGAAATTCAGATCATCGGGGTCAAGGTAAGAGCTGAGGAACCTGCAGGGAGATGGGACATTTGGGCCTTGAAGGATGAGTGGGGAATCCCTAGCCAGAGGAAGATCGAAGGACAGCTTGAGCTAAGGGAAGAGTATGTGCACTTGTGGGCTGTGCAAATTGTAGGTAGTTCTCTATGTATGATTAGAAATGAACTAATGAGAGCAAGTGGGGGCATGCAGTACTCAGTGTTTGGCCAGGGATAGGGAGTGAAGGTCAGGGAATTTGAACATTATTGGAACCACAGAATGCTTGGGGACTCTGATGAAAGATATGACACATTTCTATGGGAAAATTGATATAGCATGGAGATCCAATATTTTGCATACAATTTTGGGATCTAGCAATCATTTTATGAATGCTACAGACTTTCTGTGTGTTTCCTTTCGGGGGGGGGGAGAAGTTAACAGATCCATATGTGGACAAATGCTTCGTTGCCCTGCTTGATAGTGGCAGCAAATGCTCTTACTAAGCTTAAATAACGTTTACTACTTCATTTACTTAAGGGCCTGGGAATATGTGAGATTGTGTGCAGACTGTTAGGTTTATAATTTCCTTGCAGAGATAGTTAGGCAAGGTCCAAGGAGCCTTCTTGCTGGTAGATGTCTGTTTACCTCCGTCACCTAAATACTGCAAATGGCACAGTCTTCAATAGAACTTCATCTGTAAGATGGTGCTTCTCCTAGAAGGTAGATGGTGCTGCCTCCTGGAGGTGTAAGGGTTAAGTTCTCCTTAGACTATACTACTGAGCCCTGGGCTTAGCACCCAGTAAGAGCTCAGTAAATGTTAGCAGTCAGTACTGTTACTAGAGTTGAGAAACAATCCATAGTTTGATTCATGGATGTTCATATAGGAAGTGCTCGCGGACACGTGGATTCCTTTATTAAACACGTGATCATCTTGCAGGCGTTATCGGCTGCTTACATGACTAGATCTTCATAGGTTATTTGTTTGAAATGAAACTTCTTCCCAGCTCTGGCTAACCGCTTCTCTTTGATGGGTTGCGTTACTTCTTTTCTGTATAAAATGGCAATGGTGTAGATAAGTTAACTAATGAATATTATTATGTGCTTTTTTTTTACAGCTTCTAATATTCAGTGGGGAAATTTTCCTTGTTAAGAGACACTGACAAGGCCAGTTGGCCTAAAATTAGATCCAGCAGCTGTGTTTTGAATCAAGGCCCCACATGTGCACTTCACACTCTTTTCCCTGCTGTGCTCGCCTGCTTCTTTATCTTGCTTCAGGGAGCAGCCTTTTTGGGTGAATGTTAATATCCATGTTTTTCCTGGTCCAACCAGAAAGGTGCTTCTATGTAATCGTGTGTCCATGTTTATTTGTATGTATGGAGTGGCAAAACCCAGAAACAAAAAAAAAAAATTCTGTTACTTATTTTGATTTGTTTCTTTTTACAAAACCACCCTTTCATATAATTTTACCTTAGGCTGTGTATGGCGATTTTAGCCTTCATCCATCCTTCCCTACCCCCAAGCCCCCCAATTACAAATATGAAAGGAGTGTATATAAACAATAAAACATTGGAGCCAAAATCAAGGCACTAGGTCATCCTTATATATAATTTCTACCAAAAGTATGCTTAAGAAAAATTCCTGCGATAGTTTTTTATGTTTTTGACATCAAGAAATAGTTTAGGTTGTGTTTCATCAGTTTGTATTTAGAAGCCACTGTTAACCAGTGTTAATTTTATAGGTCGCAGGCCCTTTGTACTTCTTTGCCCAACTGTTTGGTTAATACACATTTTTTTAAAGAATATATTCACGTACACAACACTATCATGATTCAGTTTAAGTATCTGTGTTTGTAAGTGCACTTCATTTCACCTAATTAAGTTATTTAGTCATTTACACATTAGCAACGTACTACATATGCCACTTTTGCAGGAACTTATTTTAATGATACCCACAGTTCTGTTCTGCTCCATTATATCCATAGATCAAGCTGAATAATAGCAGTCTTAAAAGCCATATGCTAAAAGTGATTATAGGTCATTAAGGCCAAATTAAGGTAACATTTCTGATGGTCACAAGTGGAAGTCTAACTAACAATTACTTTTTCTTCTCTTTTGCTTTGGGGAACTCATTCTCTTTGGCTTTGATGTTGACAGTCTCATAGTTGAATGCCTGGTGGTTGGCATGTGTTGGTGATTGCTTTGATCCTGCTAATTTTGGGGGAGGCATAGACAATACATGTGTTTTATTTATCCAGAAGTCTCTAGTCAGTGAATTTACCATCATCTTTCTAAAAAAAAAAAGTATATATATGTATATATACAGTAAAAATGTATATATGTGTATATATATATTCTTTTTCTTTAGTGTTCTCTCTTTGTCTCGATTTGAATACTAGAATGTGTTGAAGTCAAATTTTTGGATAGTTAGAATAAAGCCTTGTTGTGCCACTTAGGAGTGACCTAAGTACATATATTACATCTTTTCAAAGAGGATGCCCCATGGAAATTCTACCACAAACAATAACACTAATGAAAAGATCTGGTTTTTAATGAGTTAATATTTAATTCTCGTTTGGTTGACCTAAAATAATTTATTGGGAAAAAAGAACATCCTTCAAGCTTGTTCATCCCAGGATGTTTGACTCCAATGTTGTTAATTTTCTCTTTAGTGAAACCTTAGCTATTGTAAGGGGATACGTCATCCTAGATTATTTTGTTGATTACTAGGGAGTTCTATTTTTGATTGTCACTACTTACCTACCAGTTTCATAATCCCAGGTTAAAAAGAAAAGGATTCAGCCTGGCTTGGGGATGCACACCCGTAATTCCAGTACTTGGGAGGTTGAGGTAGGAGGATCGCATGGTCAAGGCCAGCTTCAGCAATTTAGTGAGACCCTCAGCAATTTAGCAAGACCCTGTTTCAAAATAAACGTAAAGTAGGGATGAGGGTGTATGTAGCTTGGAGGTAGAATAATGCACCTGAGTTCAATCCCCAGTAAAACACACACACACACACACACACACACACACACACACACACACACACTCACACACACACACAGAGAAAATTAAAAAGATTCAAATGGGAAAAATATTATGATATGCCATTTTGAACTTCTTAGTGTATTGGCTTACATTTTGATGGATTAATGACTTTCTTACATACTCAGATTTGGGAAGCTATGGGCATTAATAAAAAGTGTGGTTGATAGGGAATTTTTGCAGTATGGTTGGAAATACAAGTTTCCACCAGTTCACATAATAGTTGTTTTAATGTTCATTCTTAAACTGATAGTTCAATCTGGACATGTCAAGACTAAGCAATTTACCTTTTATGTAAAAGGGGAAAATAAGAATAAATGTTTATGTTTCGTTGTATCTGCATTTTATTTATTTATTTATTTTTTGCGGTACTGGGATTGAACCCAGGGGCATTCTACCTCTGCGCTACACCCCCGGCCCTATTTTTTTACACTTTATTTTGAAACCGGGTCTCACGAAGTTGCGGAGGGCCTCACTAGGTAGAGAGAGAGACAGGGAGAGAGAGAGAGAGAGAGAGAGAGAGAGAGAGCTAGCTGAGGCTGGCCGTGAACCCAGATGAACCCAGATCTTCCGGTCTCCGCCTCCCAAAGTACTGGGATTACAAGCATGTGCCACCACGCCCCGCTGTATCTGCATTTTAAAAAAGCTCAAGAAACAGAAGTGGTAACCTGAGTTAGGGGTGGGTAGGGAATGAAGAACAGTGGAGTGGGAATGAGCCTTCTAAATGCATAACTTATTATATTATTTTGATTCTTGAACCATGTGAATAGTTTTCTCTACATATTTAGATCTGAAAACAAAACAAAAAATTTGGTGGCTGCTACAAACATTATAAATATATTTTGCATTGCTTTGTTCAGAATTTTAGTTGTAAAATACAAGAAATAAACACAACTAAGAGTACATTCTTTATTACATTCCATTTATTTTGGTACTAGGGATTGAACCCAGGGGCATTCTACCTCTGAGCTATACCACCAACTCTGTTTTATTTTTTTTATTTTCAAACAGGGTCTCACTAGGTTGGTGAGGGCCTCACTAAGTTGCTGAGGCCGGCTGTGAGCCTGCCATCCTCCTGTCTCAACCTCCCAAGTCCTGGGATTGCAAATGTGCATCACCGTGCCCCTCAATATACATTTTTTTTTTTGCAGTACCGGGGATTGAACGCAGGGGCGTTCTACCTCCGCACTATGCCCCCAGCCCTATTTTTTATACTTTATTTTGAGACCAGGTCTCACAAAGTTTCGGAGGGCCTCACTAAGTAGAGAGAGAGAGAGACAGAGAGACAGAGAGACAGAGAGACAGACAGAGAGAGAGAGAGAGAGAGAGAGAGGGAGAGAGAGAGAGAGAGAGA
>PVJS01042427.1:0-17509 GCA_004027185.1 Glis glis | reverse complement strand
AAAAAAAAAAAAAAAAAAAAAAAAAAAAAAAAAAAAAAAAAAAAAAAAAAAAAAAAAAAAAAAGTAATTAACCTAACAGATACCCAGCTTGTTCAGAATAACAGCAACAATATAGTCAGTGGTTAGAATGGTGAAAGCTAAGATTAGTGGCAGTGATGTTTCAAGGGACAGAAGGAAGGAAGCGGGACACTGTTCATGGCACTTGCACAACCCCTGAAGTGCTATCGTGTCACTTGAAAAAGGACTTGGCTTAGTGACAAATGTGTACTTTAGATTCAAGGGTAAGCAGTAGATAAAAAGTTAAAACGCATAATTGATTTAATTGACATGCTATGAGAGGGGGAAAATGCCATCTTATAAAATGTTCAATTAAAACCCAAGAAGTCAGGAAAAGAGCAGAATACACGCAAAAAGAAACGGAATGTGAGGACAATGAAAAATAAACAGTGACAAATAGAGTAGGTATTAATCCAACTATGTACATCATCACTCTGTGTGTGTGTGTGTGTGTGTGTGTGTGTGTGTGTGTTACAGAGGACTGAACCCAGAGGAGTTCTACCTCTGAGTCATACCCCAGCTCTATTTTTTATTTTGAAACAGGGTCTCACTATCTCATACTGGCATTGAACCTGCAATCCTCCTGTCTCAGCCTCCAAGTATTGGGATTATAGGCTTGCTTGACTGTGTGCCCAGCTGATAATCACTTTATTTTTTAATTTTTTTTTTTGTGATACCAGGGATTGAACCCAAGGGAATTCTACCTCCGAGCTCCACCCCCAGCCCTATTTTTTATTCTTTATTCTGAAACAGGGTCTCACTAAGTTGCGGAGGGCCTCACTAAGTAGCTGAGGCTGGCCGGGGACTCTGATCTTCCTGTCTCAGCCTCCCAAGTACTGGGATTACAAGCATGTGACACCACGCCCGGCTTGATAATCACTTTAAATGTCTATGGGCCAAATACACCAACTGAAAGACAGAGACTCTCAGAGTTTTAAATATAAAGACAGAGACAGATTAAAAGTAAAATAATGGAAGAAGGTACTCCATGCTCACGGTAATTAAAAGAAAGGCAGGTGAGGCCTGGGATGTAGCTCAGTGTACAGTGCTTGCTTAGCATGTGCATGAGGCCCTGGGCTCAATCCCCAGTACCACACACACGCACAAAAAAAAAAAAAAAAGAAAGAAAGCTGGAATAGCCATATTAATTTAAGACAAAGCAGAGTTGAAAGCGAGGAAAATTGTCAGCAATGAAGAGGAACATTATATAACAATAAAGGAGTTGGTTCTCCAAGAAGACAGGACAATCCTAATACGATGTGTCTAACAATACAGAGCCAAGAGATGTGAGACAAAGCTCAACAGCTGCAGGGAGGAATAGACAAACCACTATTACAGCTGGATATCAGTAACTGATGGCTCCAGCAGGTCCAAAAATTAGGTAAGGACATACCTGAACTGAACAGCACCATTAGTGAAGCAGATATAATCAACATATATACAAATGTTATACAAGAAGAGCAGAATACTCAATCTTTCCCAAGCTCACAGCGAACACTCACCAACAGAGACCACACTGTGGTCCATTAAGTGCACCTTAACAAATTTAAAAGAACAGACATCATAAAAGTATGCTCTCAGACCACAATGCTATTAAATTGTAGGTCAATAGCAGAAAGGTAGCTGCAAATACTTAAACAATACACTTCTATATAACACCAGTATCACTGATGATTTAAGGATGCCCAAATCCTTACAAAATAAACTGTACCAAATCTAACAATAATAAGGATAACACATCATGAACATATGTGTTCTTCCCCGGGAATACAAGGTTCACTTACACTGGAAGATCAATCAGTGTTAATCTGCCATTTTAATAGACTATAAAGGAGAAAAGACATACGATCATCGCAGTAATTGAAGAAAAGCTTTTAATAAAATCCAACACTCGGCCGGGCGTGGTGGCGCACGCTTGTAATCCCAGTACTTTGGGAGGCGGAGACCGGAGGATCCGGGTTCGCAGCCAGCCTCAGCTCGAGCACGTGCGCGGGTACGAGCGCACGCTTTCTCTCTCTCCCTGTCTCTCTCTCTCTCTCTGTCTCTCTCTCTCTCTCTCTACTTAGTGAGGCCCTCCGCAACTTCGTGAGACCCGGTCTCAAAATAAAGTATAAAAAATAGGGCCGGGGGCGTAGCACGGAGGTAGAACGCCCCTGCGTTCAACCCCCGGTACCGCAAAAAAAAAAAAAAAAAAAAAAAAAAAAAAATCCAACACTCATTCATGATGAAAACACTCCGTAAACTAGAAATAAAAGAGAATTTCTTCCACTTAATCAAGAAGATATAAAGAAAACCTGTATGTTTTATAACATTATATTGAAAAAATTTTAGCCTTAGAGAACAATTAAATAAATAGCACAGTTACAGTATACTCTTTACCTACCTTCCTATAATGATAACATCTTATATATATATGTCCATATTAAAACTAAGAAACTAATGTCAATACACTCCTATTAGCCACACTACCAACTTCAGTTAGATTTCATCATTTCCCATGAATGCTACCTTTGCCCAGGATTCCATCCGGAGCTCCCACTGCGGCTAGTCACCATGCCATGTTATTCTCCTCCATCTGTAATCGTCCCTCCAGTTTTGCCTATCAAATGGTTGATTGACACTTTTGAAGTTTTCTGGCCAGGTATTCTGAGGAGTGTCTGTCCACGCAGGCTCCTCCGGCTTTCTTGTGACTATACCGAGGTTATGCATTTTGGGGAAGGACACTACAAAAGTGTTCTTCTCTTCTTAGAACATCATTGATGGGCTACACAGTGTTGACATTTACTATCGGTGATGTCAGCCTCCACGGTCTGCCAAATTTCTCTACTGTAAAATTATTCTTTTTAACTATTTTTTTCTTTTTTTTGCGGTACTGGGGATTGAACCCAAAGACATTCTACCTCTGAGCTACACCCCCAGCCCTATTTTTTATTCTTTATTTTTGAAACAGGGTCTCACTAAGTTGTGGAGGGCCTCACCAAGTATCTCAGGCTGGCCGTGAACCTGCAATCCTCCTGTCTTAGCCTCCCAAGTACTGGGATTACAAGTGTGCACCACCACGCCCGGCCCTTTTTAACTATTTTAAATAACAAATATTGGGGGAAGATAAAACAAGGCAAAAGAAGAAAGAAAATGCATACAGATTAGATATGAAGCAAGACTTTTATTTAGACGATATGACAATCTATGCAGAAAATCATAAGTAATCTATAAAGGGCTACTGCAACTAAGAAGTGAGTTCTGCAAGTCTACAGAATACAAGGCCAATATAAAAAAAATCAATTGTACGTCTGTATACTGGCAGCACACAAAGTGAAAATGAGACTTTAAAATACAACTTGTATCAGAAGACATGAAATACTTAAGGATAAATCTAACAAGACAGATGTGAGACCTAAACACAGAATTATAAAACATTACTAGGAGAAAGAAAGACCACCCAGTCATGGGGTGATGGAGAGATACGCTAAGCTCAGGATCTGAAGGCTAACTATTAGAACAGGATTTCTCCCCAAACTGCGAGATCCAACACATCTCACACAAAATCTTGGTACACTGACAAACTGAGTGTAAAATTCATTTAGGAGTCTATTAAGAAATTTATCTAGACAAATTCATGAGGGAAAACATCCTGTCTGAGCATCTCACGCTGGAAGGCAATGAAGTAATCTTGTTAATGTGTGACATGGACTTGTCCATTCCCACAAAGAAATCGAGAGCGAGACGCAAAGCAGGCCTGGCTGCCTGCACTTCTGCCCTGCTTGAGCGGGGCGAGTCAGGCTCCTTGTAACTAGGCTAGTTCCCTAGAGAGGGATGGAGTTCTCCCTGAGAGATGCCAGCAACTCGAGGTGTGTTTTCATCTTCAGACTTACTTCAATATTTAGAAAGATGGCCAATAATCACCTAATAATATAAATCTATGATCTCCCAAAGCTCATTAATAAAATGTAATAAAAACACCTAATCCTGTAGATGAATTGCCCACTTATAAATACACATTTCAAGATATAAGGACCCCATAAAAATGTTCCATTTTACAAATTATTTCGTAATTTATACTGCCCAAAGTTCTAGAATTTTAACTGAATTTGTAAAATAGTTACTGGATAGTTAATAGCTAATAACTTGTTTATTTGTGATGTGATATCAACCCAAAGCAAATCGCATCTCACAGCGTTCTGGAAAGAGACTCAACACTGAGGGCGCCGTCATGTTCCGGCCACTCCAGAGCAGGTCAGCACCTGGCCGCCTTCATCTGACAAGCAGGCCACTGTGGCGAGCCCAGTACCAGGTGCTGACACTTCTACTCTTTAGGGACTTTGCTCGTTTGTGGAAGATGCTTTATACTTTGCTCAAACTAAGTGGCATCCATTTATGAATTATAAATTTGATTGGCCCATGTATCAACTAAATTTACGTTTTGGCAGTCCCTTCTCCCCGCCCATCTTTCTGGTTTCTCTAATTCCATCCCTACAAGGTGGCCACCTGGTTATCCTACTCTTCAACCATTTTCACTCCAGGCATCTCTAGCAGCGGGTCAGAGGGCAAGGCTGGCTTCTTCTGTGGTATGCTGGCTGGCTCTCAGAGCTTCCTCCAGCTGAGGCCACAGTACTGCTGAGCAGCAACAGCAGAACG
This sequence comes from Glis glis, assembly GCA_004027185.1. NCBI lineage: Eukaryota > Metazoa > Chordata > Mammalia > Rodentia > Gliridae > Glis > Glis glis. The sequence goes on along the minus strand of PVJS01042427.1, from coordinate 12,817 downwards.
CTGACAAGGAGGCCATGGAGACCACAGGGGACTGTCTTAGAGGTTCCTGCTCTGCCTCTTCTTTAAGTTAGGAGTGCCACAGTGCGCTCTAATCATTGCCTCTTAAAGAAACCAGCGGTGATACTTAGTTGTAGCTTAGAGTTCTGTGTGCCAAAGAAAACCTCTGACCATGTATTATTTCTGGAAGACACAGTAAGATCTTGATCTTTTTCAGGTTCTTTGTGGAATGCTAACATGATAAAAACAGTATATAGTTCACTAGGGGCCTTATGCAAGTATATCTGTATATCATAAAGATAAAATTGTCCATATGAGGTTAATAAACATTTAGGGCAGCCAGGTGGTGGTGCACGCCTGTAATCCCAGTACTTGGGAGGCTGAGATAGGAGAATTGCAGGTTTGAGGCCAGCCTCAGCAACTCAGCAAGACTCTCAACAACCTAGTGAGACCCTGTTTCAAAACAAATAATAAAATAGGGCTGAGGGTGTAGCTTGGAGGTAGAATTCCCCTGGGTTCAATCCCCTGTATAACTAACACACATACACACACACACACACACACACACACCATTCAAAAATGATGATCTGAGCCGGGCGTGGTGGTGCATGCTTGTAATCCCAGTACTTGGGAGGCTGAGACCGGAGGATCTGGGTTCGCGGCCAGCCTTAGCTACTTAGGCCTCCGCAACTCAATGAGACCCTGTTTCAAAATAAAGAATAAAAAATAGGGCTGGGGGTGTAGCTCAGAGGTAGAATGCCCCTGGGTTCAATCCCTGGTACTGCCTACAAAACCGAAAAACCAACAACAACAACAAAAAAAATGATGATCTGCTTCTCATAAGGACTGTAAAAGAATCCTTTACAATCCTTATAAGAAGAGCTGTGTAAAAACTCAAAATATGTGAGTTTGGTTGAATTGAAGCTTTGAGTAGAGGTGTTTAATATGATGCAACTATTTTAAATACCTGTTTACCAGAAAGGGGTATTCTCTTTTACTGACAACTTAGCACAAAAATAAAATATTTGTGTTACTTCCTCATAACTCACATATCAATCTATCATTACTTAAGGGGTTAACAGAGAAAAATACTTATCATAAACTATATAAATGTTGATAAATGTTTCAGAGAAAAATAAGGAAAGCTGAAATAAATTGAAATGGATGGACTAGCTAGACAAAACAGATAATAATTCTAATTATTACTGAAAAAAATTACTGAACTACATAAAAATATATTAGAAATTTTATAGAAGCATTTTAAAATCAAAATATCAAAATTACTGTCTGTAGTAACAATAGTTGAAATAGTAAAAAATAAAAAAGATGGAACAGACTGAGTGATTTCCTATTCCTGAACTCATATAAAAACTGTAATATTAAAAACAAGCAATAAAGCCAGGTGTGGCGACGCACACCTGTAATCCCAGTACCTGGGAGGCTGAGACAGGGGGATGGCAGGTTCAAAGCCAGTCTCAGCAACTTGGTGAGGTTCTCACAGCAACTTAACAAGACCCTGTTTCCGAATAAAATATAAACTAGAGCTGGGGATGTAGCTCAGAGGTAGAAGTGCCCTGGGTTCAATCCCCAGCACCACAAACAAAAGCAAGCAATAAGCAGATTACAATAAAAATAAAAACACATACTTGGCAGTATTCATTTTGTGGGCAACAAAATTCTATCTCAGCCACTAGAGAAGTTCCAAATAAAATGACAAAGTTCTGTTAAACATCAAATACCAAACTATATTTCTTTAAATTCCTTTCAAAATAAAGATTTGCATAAATGAGTCTGAAGTGTTTAAAATTAAAAATATAAGGGCAAATTTTAAAGTTATAATTTTTTGTAAATTTTCCTAAAAAAACATAATATGGGGTGTATTGTTTTCTTTTTCAGAGAAATAATGAGAAACAAACTAACAAATTATTATGGGGAAAAAAGAGAAAAATAAGTTCTCTGACAATGTTGAATAAAACTTCAAGAGGTACTTGGGGGTCCTAATTATAAATACAAAATTGTGCTAAAAAGCTCAATAATCACTTAAATGTCACAGTAAAATGGAAAGTATCATATCATTAAAACATTATTCATTTTTGGGCTACAAATTCATTTCAGTAGAGTAGCCAAAATATGCCATGAAGATACCCTACCTTTTTATCATATACATCTTGCCAGTTGACTCCAGAAAAGAAGCTGTGCCTCATAATTTCTTTTGCATCATCTGGTCCTCCACCAAGACTACAAGGACAAAAATAAAATTAAATGATTATAAAACATTTACATAAACCCAATACATTAAAAGTTCTTCTGAAAGCATACTTTTCCATGTGATAAATAATTCTTTAAATAAATAGTTGTAAATAAAAGTTTTTTTCTAATAATTCTCCTAATATGCTGTTTTCTATTCCAAAGAACTAGCTTTGGAATAATACAGTAATGGAAAAGAGACCAGTTTTGGAGACAGACCGTTTGGCAATTCTGAGAATCGTGGCAATGAAAGATGGCTTAACTCAGTTTCCCCATCTGTAGAGTGGGGATAATAAGCCTTCCTGAGGTTAGAAACCACACAGGTAGCAGCTAGCACAAGGAATGGTAGCTGTTATCACTGTCAATTCTCTAAACCAACTTCCTTTTTGAATGAGTCAAGTCAAAATATACCCTTGTGAATATAAATCTGAAATGATTAATTTGTTAGAAAATAATCTGTGGAGCCAGGCGTGGTGGCGCATGCTTGTAATCCCAGTACTTTGGGAGGCGGAGACCGGAGGATCTGGGTTCGCGGCCAGCGTCGTCAGCTCTCTCGCTCTCTCTCCCTGTCTCTCTCTCCTCTCTCTCTCTCTCTCTCTCTCTCTCTCTCCTTAGTGAGGCCCTCGGCAACTTAGTGAGACCCGGTTTCAAAATAAAGTATAAAAAATAGGGCCGGGGGCGTAGCGTGGAGGTAGAACGCCCCTGCGTTCAATCCCCAGTACCGCAAAAAAAAAAAAAAAAGAGAATTATCTGTGGAGCATTGCTATAGATAGAAACTCATGGATTATTTCATATCTCAAAAAGAATCTTGTGACCAGTATAATTAATCTACAAAATATGATTACAATGTAATGTGCTATGCAACTTGTAATATGAACTAAAAATTATAGAATACACCCGCCGTCCTAGTTTTTGAAAGCATTCTTATTTAACAATTTCTGACACAATATGAAATTCAGGTGTTTTCTGGCTTCTTCAGTTTAATATAGTACGTATTAGTTACTAAGAAAAAAAGAGAAAAGTGAAAGGGAAGGAAGGAGATAGAACAAGAAAATATAGAGGAAAAGAAAGTAAAGGGAACCTATTTAAATCTGAACTTAATATACCAAGTTCTTATGGACTTGTTTATGGCTAGAAACTATGTGTGCTGATAAATACCTAACAACCAGTTATCTGGGGGAAATTATGCATATATACACATATAGAATCATTATAAATTTTACTGATATAAAGGATGTGAAGCACAAAATTTACAAAGAATAATAAAGTATACAGTGTTTCTATTATAAATTAGTCAATGGATTCTCACAGAAAGCTCTTGTTATTTTTTATTAGTTCTGATATGATATTGGTCGACAATTTTGTTTATGTTAAAGTCAAAGATGAAAGTGATACAACAGATACATACAGCAAACTTCACTTGTCAGTTATGTGAGTGACTTCTTTGTTGAATGGTTAATAGTTTTGGAAAAGTAGAAGCAATATTTAATTGATTTTTTGTGCTATTTTGCGATGTAACAGGTATAGACACAGCACACTTTTAAATTTAATCTGCACTGTTAGCGTTTTCGCCATCGTTTTTTAAGTCTAAAGAATGAAAACAATAAATCAAGCCCTGACTTACACTACTGGCCAGTTTTGATGATGCCAGTATTCCCACCATGACCAGTTCCAAGCTTCTACAAGTAGCAAATCGTTATATATTATTTCCATAGATACATAACCTCAAAAACACAGAGGACAGTAAAATGTAAAAAATTATTAAGGAGTGGTGAGTTTTGAGTGTTTATTATCTTTGCTTTTACTATTCTTGATTTAATTTGTAAAGTTATATTAAATTTTTAGTTATAACTATATTAAAACATCCAGCTCACAAAATGCCTGGAAATTTAACAATTGGTTCTTGTGAGCTGGTACATATCAACTCTAACACATCACTGGGTAGGAAGAAAACCAAACAGGTCATAGAAATCAAGTAATCATTTATTTTTTTTGTGGTACTGGGGATTGAACCCGGGGTATTCTACCTCCGAGCTACACCCCCAGCCCTATTTTTTATCCTTTATTTTGAAACAGGGTCTCACTAAGTTGCAGAGGGCCTCACTAAGTAGCTGAGGCTGGCTGCGAACCCAGATCCTCCGGTCTCAGCCTCCCAAGTACTGGAATTGCAAGCGTGCGCCACCACGCCCGGCTGATGTACTTCTAATGAATTCTGGTTATAAGGACCCAGGACCCTCTGACATTTGTCAGGATGGAAATGAAACCACCAGCTGATACCTGAATGTCGTTGGTGATAAGTGGTCCCATAAGTTGCATCTCCTACTTCCAGATCTACACAGAATTCACTCAATGAATCACCCCCCTAGACAGGACTTTGACACTGGATCATATTGTAACACTGATGTTCACATCTGGAACCTTTGGCTTGGAGACTGCGTTTAGTTAATTCTTAGCACTCTGGTCTTTGCCCTCTTTTTCATTCTACTTTGCGTTGTGTGCATCTGTCTCAGCAGATAGCACACTCCCTTCCAAACAAAAATCAGTACTGGATTGCCCAAAGGCATTCGAAGTTTCTAGGTCGGGACCAGAAAAACAGAAACACCAAGCTGCATGGTGTGGTTTTCTTCTTTGTGTTTTGTGTGTGGGGGGGGGTGTACTGGGGATTGAATTTAGAGACATTCTACCTCTGAGCTACACCCCCAGCCCTTTTTATTTTGAAGCAGGGTCTCGCTAAGTTTCTGAAGGTCTTGCAAAGTAGCTAAGGCTGGCTTTGAATCTGCAATCCTCCTGTCTCAGCCTCCCAAGTACTGGGATTATAGGCGTGTACCACCACACTCCGCTTTATTTTTTATTTTGAAACAGGGTCTTGCTATGTTAGCACACATTGCTCTCAAACCTGTGGTCCTCCTGTCTCAGCCTCCAAGTATGTTTCTGAAAAGAATTCAGTATTTCAAAGTATGCATCAAAGTAGTTGGCATCAAAAAACCAGAACCCCACTGTATTCTTGTACTGGTTACAGTTCATTTACTCTTCATAGTTTATAACACTGTTTACACCTGAAGTATACTTGTGAAGGCGCATGCGGGGAGCTGGACTGGACAATCATCATCATCTTGTATCTGGCTGTTACTCATTTTCATATAAAATCTCAGTTCTTTGGCAACAATTTGGCTTTGGACATAGCTGGCATATTTATCAAATACATATAAAATATCAGCCATGGATACTATGCAGTCTAAGATCATAGTCTTAGTCATTTTAGAGGCTGAGAGAGATTCTTTAACACAAGCTTCCTCTAAGAGTGAACTTGTCAAAAGTTGCAATGTCAATGACTCTCTAATGTACAACTTAGGACTTTAAAATAATATAAAATATGCTTTAAAATGAGTTATGTCTAAGAATACTAAACTTCAATATCAGAATGCCAAACTAAGTCCTTAGTTCCTATGGATTCTTTACTATTACAAACACTGGAGAATTCCTATTTTCCTAGAGTATTAAATGTGACATGAGGTTGTGTTTTTCCTATAAACTGTGCATAAAATGATAAAGGAGGGACTAATAGAATTATCATACAGTAATGGAGAAGAATAAAAGCAAAACAATAGCTGACCACTCTTTGATAGAACTGACAGCCATTCATTAAAGACTACAAAAAAATCAAGCAGTCTTTATTTATTTATTATTTATTTATTTATTTATTTATTTTTGCGGTACTGGGGACTGAACCCAGGGGCATTCTACCTCTGAGCTACATCCTGAGCCCTATTTTTTATTCTTTATTTTGAAACAGGGTCTTGCTAAGTTGAGGAGGGCCTCACTAAGGAGCTGAGGCTGGCCGTAAACCCGGATCCTCCTGTCTCAGCCTCTCAAGTACTGGGATTACAAGCATGCACCACCACGCCCAGCTAATCAAGTAGTATTTAAAGTAGCTCAATAAGAAAAATAAAGAGGAATACTATAATGCTGTCTTTGATCATATTTCCAAAGACTTTCCAGGGCCCTTGTTGGCTTTCTCATTTTCCTACCTGTAAATAATTCCCAGGGGCCTGTCCCAGGTGTGTCTGCGTGCACAAGTGCTCGCTCTTCCTCTCTCTTATGGTACTGGGAATTGAACCCAGGGGCATGATACCTCTCAGCTATACCCCCCAGCCCTTTTTTTTTTAAATTTTGAAGCAGGGTCTCGCTAGGTTGAAGCTAGCCTCTAACCTGTGATCCTCCTATCTCAGCCTCCCAACCCTCTTCTCTTTACACTCTGCCTCTAGGTAGAGAACCTACATACTACACTGCTAACATTTCAGAATCTAATTTTATTTAATTTTTAGTACTACGGATTGAACCTAGGGGAATTCTACCTCTGAACTACATCCTAGCCTTTTTTACTTTTTACTTTGAAACAGGGTCTTGTTAGGTTGCTGGGAATCTTGCTATATTGCTGAGGCTGGCCTTGAACCTGTGATCCTCCTGTCTCAGCCTCTCAAGTACTGAGAGATTACAAGCATATGCCACAACACCTGGCACATTCTAGGAAATTACCTCACATTCATTCAACAGTTCCTAAGTACCTACTACAAGCTATCCATGGAATGGGGGTGGACTGACAGCAAACAAATAGAGCTACACCACCAGCCCCAGGCCTCTGCTTTCTACTCAAATAGGAATGTGAATGGCATCTCCACTGTCTACCCTACAAGACTACTGTAAAGCAAGGTCTCGCAAAAATGTGAAAACGCCCTGAAAAACAAAACAAAACCACTTTACAATCATAAGGTGATATGCCTCGGGATACACGAAATCATCTATCCTCCTGACGCTAACGATGAATAGACTTCCAGGGAAATACTGACAGGCATACATACCTAAAATAGAAATAGAGTGTGGAAAGTGTTTTTCCCCCACCCCCCATCAATCTTTCAGCCATGCATGGAAAAAATATTTTCAAATGAGAAAAAAAGTAGTTAGATATGTCCACATAGGGGGTGGGAGGAGAGAATTAAAACGGGTCTATTTTTGTAGAATGTAAATCAGCAGAAATATAAGAATCCTCTCATTCCCACAAGATCAAGCAACTGGCCAACTAACAAACTGTTCACTCACAATATGGGTAATGAAACTCATAAAAAGCTTATTTGATAAATCTGCATAAAATTTCCAAGTCAGGAAAGAGTCAATGAAAATTTTTGAATGTTCTATATTATGCAGTTAAAAATAAGTCAGCATCTCAGTGGGCGAATGTCTACAGCGAATACACTGCTTCTTGGACTTACTTTTATTTGAGTTAATTTCCATATCACGATTTCCAACCACACTCATCAGCCACTGACCGAGTGTTACTTGAGGCTTACCGTTTATTTGGATCCTTTATCAAAAGCCCTGAAAGCAGTGATTTTGCATCTGAAGAGAGTGTTCGAGGAAACTTAATGTCTTCCATTAGTATTAGTTCAAAAAGTTTCTCATGATCCTGGTTGTAGAAAGGTAACCTCCCACACATCATTTCATACATGACAACCCCTAAGCCCCACCAGTCCACTGCTCGGCCATAGTCGTTATCTTCTAACACCTAGAAGGGAAACCAGGAAAATGATTAGTTGTTATACACAAACTTTTAATGCATTATTCATAAAATGTAATAATTTTACACAAAAAGGCATTCCCAACTTTCAAAGCCTCAATGGTCTATCCTGAGATTTTGACCTCGAAACCACAAAGCAGCCTACAAAAGGTATAAGTCACAGCAAATATGACACAGAATATTTGATATACATCCAGAAACGGTCAGTGTACAAAAAGGGACCAGGTCATACATACCTCCAGTAAATGAATACATTTTAAGGATCAAATAAAAAACGTTAGCTAGCATTTTTGCCTATTTTGTCTTAGGTCTACTTAATTTCTCATTCTAAGTTCACTAAGGTGGACTTTAAACATCAACAGCTGAAAGCCAGGCGGTGCTGATTATAGAGCACATACTGTACCTGACACATTCTTGCTTTAAGGACTAAGTTTATAAAAAGAGAAAATAACACAAGCCAAAGAGTGGAAGACAGGAGGGAACTAAGCACAGTATAACAAGTACCAAGTGACAAACATTCAAATAAATTAGTTACGTGAATATAAAGGTTCATTGTTTGGCTTGTAATAAACTTTAATATTCAAAGCCACAACTAAAATTTTAGTTAACCACAACAAAAACTATGGGCTTAATACCTGTGTGGTATACGTCCTTACATTTGTTTTCCAAAATGTATTAGATGTAAGATAAATTTGGTAAGAAATGAGGTGAAAGTATCACATAATGTTTCACGTATGCGAAAGCAGCTTGTTCCCATCAGAACATGGCAATTTACCATGTGCCCCAGGTAGAATCTGGTTTCATCTTTTTATCAGATTTGCTTCTCATTTAACAGATTACTCCTCATCTATATGTAATACTCAGCATTTTGTCTTAAATATCTATATTTGAATAATCTTAGAGCTTACTTTACTTGATCCTGTCAAGGTTTGGAAAAACCAGATCGAGCAAACCACAGACATGAATTTCATTAATTAAAAAAACTCTCTTGGCTTATATTAAATATTTTGTAGAAAATTACTCATATTGACTTTTATTTCAAAATCACCAGGAATTTTATAGAATTGCAGATGATACTTTTGATAGTTATATTATAGTTACCTATAATAGTATAGAGTATTTAAAGATAAAGGATAAAATTTTAAGAAAAAATTGTGTTACCTAAATATCTATTCCATAAGTGTTTTTGGAATACTATGAAAGATTTCTAATTCAATTGTATCATTGTTTGCTTCATAGTTAAAGAAGCATGGGGGGGGCAGGGGGGACCTGAATTAGTAAGTTATAAACAAGCCTAGTGGTTTTTCTAGAAATCTTTTATAAATTACAAAGTAAGGAAACTACTTTCTGAGAGAACAACAAATTCTAGTTTTAATCATTAGCCAAAAGTATTTCATACTTTTTACTTGTTATATTACTATATGAGATCAAACAGAAACAAGGGATAGCCTCTAGAAGCACGAGGAGCTCTGCTTCGGCTCTTGGGTGGAAGGAACGCTGGACGTGGCATGTGGAAATACCGGGGACTTTCGATGATTTCAATGATCTCATGGCCAATTAGTAGTTTGTGAGACTTTATCTAATTGATATAGGACTTTACCTAAAGACAACAACAAAAAAATTTAAATCTAAGTAATCTTTAACTGCCGTCCTACCACACCAACATAAGAGTGGCACACACGAAAAGGAGCCAAATGTGGTTTTTAACCTCTTTTTTCATAAAACCATAAAAAGCATAAAAGCTGGATTAACTGCCTCCCGAACCCACATTTCACCAGCCGGGTTCTCATCCCCAGCTGGCAAAACTGGCAATCCTTTATTTTTGTTTAAATACCTGGTTTGCAGCCAGAAGGGAAAGTGAGTACATAAAAAGAGGATTTTCATTTTTGAAGAGAAATAAGCAACTGAAAAATAAAACTGCATTGTAAAAAATCTGTTTGATAAAATATATTTTATTTAGCTTTGTAAAATGAACCCTATTTCTCAAGATAAATGGTTTTGCTTCTGAACATACGTGTTTTAATTCATATGCAGACACGTAATGTTGTCATCGGAAGTGTTTGCTGCACCACTCCGTACTGAACAATATTGATGCACTGTATTGTCTTACCGACATGTAAACTTTAAGCAATGCTGAGGACAAAACCCTGACACTCAGCCATGCTCTCTACTCAGGAGAATTTGCTTTGAATTAAAAAGACAGGCTTGCTCAACTCCTGTCTGTAAAACAGCTGTGAGGTGAAGCACACAGAAATAAAAACAAAAGTGATTACAATACTCTGCATGTGGATACATAATATAAAAATGCTCCCACTATCCATATTATTTTTCTCTCTTTAATCTAAATGATCTAAATCAAAACCCAGTACTATGAAATACTCTGGAAATCCCAAAGCCAAATTAATTCTTTCAAACCCAACAGCCTCTTTTATATTATTTTTGGAAGATAATTTTCCCCTTATTCAAAGCACTTCTTTTTCTAAAATTACAGTAACATATAAAAATTATTTCTTAACCTAAGGATTGCAGCTCTTCCTAGCTACTTCTGATGATTATTTTTTCCTAGCAAAAAAGTTAATTTATTTCATGGTTATTAAAATAACCATAGGTAGATAAATGGTGATACAATATAGGTACTATATCAATAAAGTCCATTTCAACTCCAGTAAATATAATTTACCATATAATTTGGATGTAAATGCTGATCAAAACATGCTCCTGGAGAAATAATCCATAAAAACTATCTTGAATTAACTGAAAGTGTTTGTTTTCCATAAAATTGCTGTTTCAGGGTGGCACCCAGGGCCTCCCACATGCTAGGCCAGTGCTCGACCGTTGAGTTGCATCCCGGCCCTTGTTACTGGGCCGGGTGAATGTCCATGCAGACATCTGCTATTTCCTTCTATCCCTCCTGCTCTTTGTCACCTTGGCTGTAGCCGTGCTTTATACCTACATTAACACAAAGGCCCAGACACATAAAGGAGGAGATCTGGAACACTAGAACACAAAAGTTACAAAGTGCTAGGAGGTCACGTCGAATCAAAACCCAAATAGAGTACAAGCTACAGGAAACAAGCCTGCTTCAGTTTTCCTTCCAGGAGCCAGAAATCGCTTTACTTTCAGATATAATAAAACTTAAAAGTCAAGTATCAATTAATCTTAGATATTGTGGCAATACTTGGTAAAGGCACTTCCATTATAAAACAACCAGAGGTGTGTGTGTGTGTGTGGGGGGGGACCAGTATGAATAAGCTCTTGAATAATCACCAATTTCAAGGAGTGATATTAAATAATAAACTATATATTTTAAAATGATACCATCATTTAAAGTTCCCAATGTAAATATTTATTTGGCTAACAGGCATTTTAAAACACATATTCAAGTATTCTTTTGACCAGTGAGGATTTGCTGGAGGCTGACGGACGCCTCTCAGCTCGCCAGCCAAGACACACAGCACACCCAAGGCAGGCAGTTACACAAGGAGGCTGAATGTGCCCTGGAGTGGCTCACTGCTCCATCAACAACCCCAACAGAACAGATGGGGGAAAATCAAACATCTAAACAAACTGCCTGCACACCTATGCTGTGAAAGTAAACTGCGAACTGGGATGAACCCATTTACCACTAATTCAAAAAACAGTTTTTCTGGTTACTTTACATTTCAGGTAATTGATATGTGTGGGTCTTATATATAACCATAGGCGTGGTGGCGCATGTTATAATCCCAGTACTTGGGAGGCTGAGATCGGAGGATCCGGGTTCGCGGCCAGCCTCAGCTACTTAGTGAGGCCCTCCACAACTTAGCGAGACCCTGTTTCAAAATAAAGAATTAAAAATAGGGCTGGGGGTGGAGCTCGGAGGTAAAATGCCCCTGGGTTCAATCCACAGTACCGCAAAAAAAAGTATACATTTCAATTCCTAAGAATTATGAATTTGTAGTTTTCCTGTCTTTTCTTCATAAGCATATATTTACAACTGTTCCTCAACTGCTCTAATAATTCTCAAGAGACAGCACTTGTCAACATCACTTGCCATGAATCAGAATGTCGGGAGCTTTGTGGCCACCTCCTCGTATGTGCACAAAGATGACTGCATACAGCTAACAGCCCTTGCCTGAGCAAACTCAGGCCAGAGTAAACGTCCTCCAGCAAGAGAAAGACGGACGGACACGACAGTGCTGACTAGATCATACTTACACACGTCTTCCCATAGAGTTCCACGCTTCCCTTTTTATCCTCAAGCAATAGACTTTATGGGATTATAAGAAACTGGGTCACTATAACCCAAGTAAAAATAGCTGTCATAAAATACTATAGGTTAGTATCAGTTCTCAGTTTGGGTTAGTTTTGTATATGCTCTCATACTTCACAGATTTTAAAATTAAACTCGTGTTTTGACTAAAATCATACCAAATATTCTGACTATTAAAGCCAAAGATCATAAAACACTGAGAAGTTTATGTGAAAAATAGCTACAAGAAGAACTGATTGGCCTCTGAATAAGTAAAAGTCACTACTTATAAAAACCGAGAGGTATATATTAATTCTATTTTAGTTCACATTTAAATAATATCCAATTACAGGACAAAATGGGAAGGCTTTGTTAATATTACCCATAAATAGCATAAAGTAGCACCATATAAAGAAGGAAATTAAATGCATTCAATCAAATAATAAGCCAATTCATCTGACAGAAGTTCTTAAATATGAATTCTATCTATAAAGCAGACAACTGCTATCTAAACTAATCATTGTGCTCCCCTACAGGAACTCAAGTGAACTTAATTTCCCCCTCAATATTGGTGAGGAGACCTTTTTAGAACAAACAGGAAAAAGTTGTTCAAAAGTACCTAAGGAAGCTGGGCGTGGTGGCGCACGCTTGTAATCCCAGTACTTTGGGAGGCGGAGACCGGAGGATCCAGGTTCACGGCCAGCCTCAGTGCTCTCTCTCTCTCTCTCTCTCTCTCTCTCTCTCTCTATTTAGCGAGGCCCTCTGCAACT